>CM023452.1:28553150-28800109 GCA_013339765.2 Haemaphysalis longicornis | reverse complement strand
GTAACTGAGAGCGTTGACAGAAGCCATTTAAGTGAAAACAATGGAGCAAACAATTCTGTAAAAGACAAAAACAGACCCCGTAAGCGTAAAGGTAAAAACAAATGCAATAAATAGTTAATCAGCTACATAAATATACATGGAGGCAGAAAGCCAGATAAGTGGGTGGAAATTCAAAAGCAACTTGAACGGGAAGGAATAGACTTGTACGCTTTAGCCGAGACTCACCTCTGGGACCTAAAAGCCTCACCTATCATAGACAAATATGTTTGGGAAGGTTGCAACAGGACCACAGGAATGAAGAAAGGGGGAGGTGTTGGCATGCTCATTAAAAAAGGGACCGACTGGCAGAGAGTGCATGAAATTTGTAAAGAGCATCTATGGGTTAGAGGCACCATAGAGGGGAAATATACATGGCTAGGAGTGGTGTATCTGTGGACCGGAAGTTGTGCTAGGGAGGAAAATGAGGAAATGGTAAACTGTTTGAGAAGAGATATTAACGAGTTCAAAGATTCGGGCGAAATAATCATAGTTGGAGATATGAATGCCCATATAGAAGGTTTGGATGGATACACAGACCACAACGGTTTTCTAGTGATAGATCTATGCCAGGAAAACCGGCTTGTAATAGTAAACACGGAAAGCAAGTGTGAAGGACAAATAACGTGGGAAAGCGGTAACAGACAGTCCAGCATAGACTATAGTTTAGTATCCGAGACAGTATAGGAAAGGCTGCGGGAAATGATGATAGATGAAAATGGAACAGACAGCTTAGGAAGTGACCACAAACGGTTTAGCTTGCACTTTGGAGGCGCAGCCCGGACAAATGCAGAAATAGGTGCAATAGGAGGAAATAATTTGAATAATGAGCAGTTAACGATCATCGCTGATAGATTGGAAGATGAAATCAATAAATACCCAGGCAAAAATTGGGATTACGACGAAATGATTGCGTTCGTAAAGGGTAAGTTGAATGAAGCAACGGAACGAAACCGATGGAAAGGGAAGAGAAAGCCGAGAAGCTGGTGGAATAAGGAAATAAAAGAGGCTATTGACCAGCGAAGAAAGGCGTCGAGAGAACATAGAGAAGCAAAAAGAACTGTATGGAACCGGAGGTAGTGAAGGAAAAGTGGGATGTCTACCGTGGGAAAAAAGTAGAAGTGCAGAAAATGGTGCAAGGAAAGATCAAGCAGAAAAGCGAACAATGGATGGCAGAAACACGGAAGATGGACAAAAGCGCATCCAAGAAGTTTTGAAACCATGTAAAATCACTAAGCTCAAAAAACGATAACCATAAAAAATTCCTGATTGATGAGGAAAGGGGAACATTTAGAAGGAAAGCACGCGTTGGCGCATATTCATCGAGTGATTAGTGAGAAGTTTAGGACAATAGTGGTAGGGAAACCTGCACCGATAAGATCAGCGCCACAAAAGACTGCGGAAAGGGAAATGAGTTTGAGCAACCTTGATTGGAAAAAAGCAGAGCAAAAGGTTTCCCCCCAGACAGCAGTGGGCCCGGACGGAATACCAATGCAACTGATAAACCTACTTGGACCTAAAAGTAAGGAATCGTTTATGAGGGCAATAGATAAGGTGATAGAAACCAAACAAATACCAGAGGACTGGTTGGAAAGTAGGATGAATTTCATATATAAAGGCAGAGGAGACAATGCCAGTATTGATTCATACAGACCACTCACAGTAACGTTAGTGGTGTATAGATTCGTAATGCAGGCGATAAAATCAGAAACTCAAGCATGGATGGAAGAAAATGAAATACTTGGGGAACTGCAGGTTGGATTTAGACAAGACAGGCGACTGGATGACAATCTGTTCGTGATAACGCAATGCATTGAAATCGCGAAAGCACAGAATAAACCACTATGGATTACGTTCTTGGACATTAAAGGGGCATATGACAACGTAAATAGAGAACGGTTGTGGAGAATGCTGAAACTCCAGGGATTAGATGACGAGTTAGTACAGTTCCATATAGCAATCTATAAAGACAATAGAGTGCACCTTACTTGGGAAGGACAGAAATGCGCCCAGCAGGTCAACATCCATCGGGGACTGAAACAGGGATGCCCTTTGAGCCCAATACTGTTCATGCTTTACGTGGCAGGGTTAGGAAAGAAACTGGAAGAAAGTCAAGTAGGGTTTAGCCTAACCCATATGCTGCAAGGTGAAGTGGTACAACAGCATATTCCGGGAATGTTATACGCAGACGACATTGATCTTTTAGCCGATAACCAAACCGATATGCAGCGGCTAATAAATATTTGCGGCCAGGAAGCCACTGACCTCGAATTAAATTTCAGTGAATAAAAATCAGGAATAAAGCTTTTCAATGACGCTACCACCGACGTTGTGTCTATCCAGCAAGGCGAATTGCCTAGAGTGAAGGAATATAAACATTTGGGAGTGTGGATAAACGAAGGGGATAACTACTTAAGTACTAACGAGGAGCAACTTAAGGTTAAGGGAAAGCGAACCGCAGCTATAATGAAGCATAGAGCTCTATGGGGGTATAACAAATATAACAAGTATAACAAATTGCTCAAGGCGATTTGAATTTACCGCGTTCTACCACTACAGTAAGAGGAATGTGGAAAGGAGTCATGGTTCCGGGTCTCACGTTTGCGAATGCTGTACTCTGCTGAAAATCAGACGTTTTATCAGGCCTTGAAGTAAACCAGAGAACGGTAGGACGTTTAGCCTTAGGCGCGCATGGAAAAACAACTAACGAAGAAGTTCAGGGAGATATGGGCTGGGCGTCGTTTGAAGTTAGAGAAGCTCAGAGTAAAGTATGCTTTGAGATGAGGTTGAAGGCAATGGATCAACGAAGGTGGGCAGCTAAGGTTTTTAGGTACCTATACTTGAAAAGCGTGGACACGCAGTGGTTAAGAAAGACTAGAAGGCTAACGATGAAATACGGAAAAAACAGTGGGGAATCCAAAACAGTCAAGGTAACCAAAAAAGAGGCAAGGCAGATTGAAACGAATAAATGGAGGGAAAAAATGGAAGCTAAAACGTCGTTAGACATGTACAGGGATGAGAAGATGAACATCAGAAAGGAAAATCATTATGATAACTCCCAGGGTAGTGCTTTGCGTTTTGAGGCTAGAGCAGGTTGTCTGCGAACTAAGAGTTTTGTGGGGAAGTATTCACAAAATGATGGGGTATGTGTGGTCTTCGGAAAAGAAACAGAAACTATGCGGCACATAGTGTTAGAATGGGAGAGTATCCATCCAAATCTACATGAAGAGAATATTGGGCTTTCAGAAGGCCTAGGATTTAAGGGTATCAGAGAGGAGGTTAACTTCAAGGCTGTCGAGGGGACGAAAAGAAGATTATAATGCTGGTGGATGAAAAGCAGAGAGGGGAATATTGCCTAGGACAGTTACCACCTGTAAATGGGAAAAGAAAGTATTTCGGGCCTAATAAGCTTTAGTGCCTGCCCTAGGCAGCGATAGTATTAAACCAAGAGTGTAAAACATGGTTATATTAGTCCTTTTGCTAAGATGACATGTCATCACCCCGCTTCAAAGGAGAAACCAGTAGGAATCATCATCATCATCGGAGTGCGCAGGTGCCGCGGCGAGAAGAATGGGGGAGGGGTGTAGACTACTCTGCGACAACGACGCGGGACAAGGCGAGTTAAAGAGATGCGTTGCATCTAAGAAAGTCTGAAAGCCTATTATCGCAAATGTAGCATATTCCATAGAACGGGACTTTGCAACTCTTTTAACGAACGAGTAGTGTCACTGGAGAGGAAGGAAACACCGAAGCGGGTTCGTTTCGGGTGTAGTTAACAAATAGGTCACACCAATTGAGAGTAACCAAAAACCAATTATTAAAAGACAACAATAGCTGTTAGAATGCTTCCACAAGCAAAGGAAGCACAGATCATGGTCTATCGAAGGAAAGAGTGATAGTGTTGGCACGAAACGTTGACCGTGTTACTCTTCCGACAAACACTTTCACTCTTAACTTCGATAAACCATTTCCTGTGTGACCAGGCTTGGTTCTTACAAGTTTTACGAACGGAAAGCCAGTCGGGAAGACAAACACAATATTGTCTGTATGTTCGGCTTAAAACAGGTATACAACTGTGCTCTAAAGTAGTTCCGGCCGATAACGTTCCGGGTGGAGGGAGGGTTAAGAGCTATGTGTATAAACCGACCTGCTACTGTTCAGCATGGCTGCACTCTTCTGCACAAGATGGCACAATTAATAACACATTCAGAACAGAGGCCTATTACAACTTGCAGCACAAGAAGAGAAGTAATTGCCTATAAGAAATGCTTATTTTTGGCAGGTGTTCTCAAGAATTGCTTATTCTTGGAAAGAAACAGATGTTCTCGGGCTGCCAAAGTTCCTGTGGTCCAAAATCTCTGTAACGCCACTTTTCCTAAACCGGGCTGCATGTATTCAAACAGTTGAGGTGGTGAGCACAGTTATGGAGCTTACTAACGCAAATAAGCATTCATCGGTCCAGTCTTTTCAAAAGTACAATGAATCGGATAACAAGATGCACCGATAAAGCCCTATATGTTGACCAACTGGCCAGTGGTAGCGGAAGCACTCACTTTTACCGTGCTCTAAATGAATAAATAATGCCGTCTCTAAATGACTTAACTCTGCAGGCTTAAGCACGACTCACTTTTAAGCATTAATAAATGGTTATATTTAAACGAGTATTGCTCGTCCGCCAGCTTGATTTAGGCAGAAGCTGCGTTCCATAGAAACAAACATTCATATAGAAAATTTCGGCAGTCTGTCATTGCATTTATTCTGAGCACTGGGCGAGGGCTGGTAACAGCACACAGATGGGTATAATCGAAACCTTTTTGAATTTTGTAAAAGAGTGATTCGAGTTTGGCTTTAAAGATTTCCACAAGTGTGAGTCATTATTCTCATATCACAGGTACCAGGCCACGCAGGTAGCAGGTCCCACCAGGCCACCCACTTGGTTTTAATTAGACGTTTTCCAGACACTTCTACAAACAGTCGCTGAGCACTTTTTTATAGTAATTGAGACGCCACGCCTTATGCTGTGCACAATGCTCTTGTGACCATTACACGTTATATCCCGCTGGGCTTTTTCCTTAAATTTATGTATCAAGGGAAACACCAACGGTTATGGCCATAATTTCATTTGTTGCTGTAGGGTGAATAAGCACCTTAGACAACGCGGACAATTGTTGTGACAACAGGTAGGCACCTTGGTCAACCATTTTTTTAACAAACACAACAACGACGATGGACATTCAGTATAGCTACTGGGGATAATATTTATCTCCTTGTTCGATTTCCGGTGCCGAAGGTCACGGCGGAGCAAATGGCAGTGATCGTTTTGCGCCTGCACTGATTGGCGGAGCGTGCAACCCCTCACGGCTGCCCAATATTAACCACAGAAGCGTACAGCCGTTTTGACGCCCCCTTTTTTAGTTTCGAACACCCTAATTAGTAGCTTTACACCCTTCTGGGAAAAAGGGTGTTGAAATAATGGACTTTATTTTTTAAGGGTATTGAGGTGGGGGAAAGATTTGTTTGGTATATAATAAAATGCGATCAGTTATGGAAGATAAAACTGCCTCGTTATGAAAACGTTTGTGCAAATCCGCGTGTTGATTTGTATATCCTTATAGTAAAATCCATAGCTCGAAACTTAGCATTAAATTTCGTTTTTTTTTGCGACACGCCCACCGACTCCATCAGTGGGCTTTCCTTTGCTGTATATAAAAGCAAGAGAACACGTATTACTAAGTATGCACTACCTGTACTTCTTGCATCCCGTTGGTTTTCTTGCTGAATTATTTTTGTTCAATTGTAACTTGTGCGTAATGACTGTTTGAGTTTAATGCTGCGCGCTCCGCCAATTCACATTGTTACGCGTAGCTGCTGCCCTGGCCACGCCCTTATTTTAGGGTATTGAGCAACCTTACACCCTTATTTTAGGGGGTTCACACAACCCCGTTGTTTCATCCGTTAACCCTTTCTTCGCGAAAAAACATATCAAAGGTGTTAGCCATGGAACAAGAATCTTACACCCTTTCCGGCCTAAAAGGTTGTAAGAAAGTTTATTATGCTGGATTTTGCATTTAAAATTACAAAGAAATGCGGAGTGCACGTGAACGAGTGTCTCAGGCCAACCGCCCAGAGTCCACCAGCACGGGCAGTGACTTTAGCAAAACAAGAAAAGTGCTAACGAAGCCCTTCTTTGTTCCAAAAATTGTGACGAGTAATAATATTTCATCATGCACGCCATGTTACATCTGCTTATTCCTTTGAAGACCAGCATTATTTTTATGTAAATTCATTCAATCTGATTCGTAAGCTATATTGTTTAAGTTTT
Source organism: Haemaphysalis longicornis (assembly GCA_013339765.2). Classification (NCBI taxonomy): domain Eukaryota; kingdom Metazoa; phylum Arthropoda; class Arachnida; order Ixodida; family Ixodidae; genus Haemaphysalis; species Haemaphysalis longicornis. The sequence continues at coordinate 28,793,751 of CM023452.1, read as the reverse complement.
GTGTTGAGTAGAACTTTGCGATTATTCCGTGTGGGGCCGGACTTTTGTTTTTTGAAGTTTTCTAGTTGTCTGTTCTAACTCAGAAGGTGTGATGGACGTGTTTATTGCTTACCTAATATCCTCTACCACTTTCGAGATGCGTTGCAGTATTTTCTCTGGGATGGGTGCGGGCTCCTTGAAGGTGCAGAATATTCAGGAAAAGTTGTCGGCGAAGGCGGAAGCTACTTCCCCACTGTCTGAGGCAAGAACGCCGTTGTGGTCAACGTCGCTAATGGTTTTTGAGCGACGCATTCCCTCTCGAAGGACCGAAATAGTTTTAGGGGGTGTGCCTCGTACTCAACCTGCATTTCTCGACTGCGGACGAGAGCTCCACAGTAGTAGTAATTCTTGTTTCGCCAATTCGATGTCCCGCTGGATTTCTACTGGCTGTTCGTTGCCGACAACTTGGATGAGACGGCGAAGGGTTTCCAAAGGGTTGCGCTCGTTCTTTCTACTTTCAGCAGCCTCCAATATGCACTCGATGACGTATCACCAGGCATTTGTAGTAGTATGGCATTCTTTATTTACATATTTCGTCATTGCTTTGTGGCGTGTTAGTTGGAGTCCTCCTCATATTCATCGACATGGTTGTGGTCCTCTTGTCAGTCATTTGATCCGTGGTAGCGCTTGGCGACACCGCTGGAGTTATTTTTTGCTAAAAGCAACTGCACGTGCCGGGGACGCTTGTCGGTCACCGCGAGGTGCACGCTCACGCGTGCTCCGCCTTTTCTCAGTATTTGTTTCCCAACACGGAACTTAGGGCTTGTCCAACAGCTCCGCGGTTAAAACTCGGATAATGAGCTGCGCCTAAAGGAGTGATCTGGGCGATTGCGCGCTTAGAACGCGAAATTAGCGTGTGGAAGGAGGGTTGTATAAAGTATTTTAGGAAAGCGAATGTAGCGCGTGCTAGGAAAAGTTGATAGCTCTAGCTAGCGGAACGAGATTCCAAAGATACTGTCAAGGTAGCTGGTCAAGTTAAAAGAGGCGCAGCCGATATGGCAAACCGAACCTTTAACAGTAGGTCAATCAGTCGTCCAAGTGTGCTTCTGTCTACACATCCTTTATAGTTGTGAACATTCAGCTATATTTTTTGCCAAACGAAGGGTGTGAAAAAGTTAAAAATTTTAAAGAAACACATTCTCTATAAAGTTTACTTATCTTTTTTTTAGAGACATTTTTCACCTGGCAAAATTTGTTGTAAAAATGCCATTGTAAAAAAACCTTTTGCAATTTTGTTATTGTTTACGAACCATGCCAACATTACTTTCTGTTAAAAAACAAAAAAATAGAAAGTACAGTTTTTTTATCTTTTTGTTGCGAAGTAAACTGCAAACTTGCAGTCCTTTTCGCGTTTGTGTTGGACAATCTTGCAATGACCCTAATTCGTATACTAAAATTTCGTAAAATGCGGCTGCTGCATTGCGTGCGATGGTTAGTTTCTGTGATTTCATGTCTTGTTCTTTCCAGTTCCATAGCCGGTTTAAGGTCCATGTAGCTATCATCTAGTAGGGGCACTGATACCTGCTATAAGCGTGAATATCTCAAATCTCTGCTCGAAGAACCCACGTATGGCGCTCCCGAAAACCGGACCGGTGGCAAACCAAACTTCCATGTTGTGGTCCGAGCGATCGCGAACCGGGAATCACGTACGGGGAAAGAGAAGCAGTATGGTGATGGGAGGGTTAAAGAGAATGCGCTGCGAGAAAGAAGTACGCAGGGCGCATTGAAAAAAAAATTAGCAGTGGCTTAGCTCGGCTATGCCTGGATATATGTAGCGTAACCTAAGGTTCACCTGATTCTTTTTAACTTTTCTGGTTGTCTAGGATTAGCTTGATTATCATGCTTACTGCTGCGTCAATGACACACGCACAGTGTACGCATTATGTGACAAGTATACGTATCAAGCGACTCTAGGGCACCGTCACCAATCTCCCCAACGCTAAGCTGGTTCACCAGGCGTACGGCGGTGTTGCTGCGACGCACGAGCCATCGATTCCACACCCCGCCACCCCTCGCGTGATCATCAAGTAAACTTGGCCGCCACGTGCATAACTGAGGTCGGCGAAGAACTGGGCGCGTGGGGTGTGTGAGATAATACGCCGGGCAGCGAGCAACGTTCCGTGCGCCATGTGACGCCACTGCGCCTCGCTCGTGCACAGCACGGCTCTCCAGGAGCCGCGCAAAACTGCTCAAACTCGGCCAGTGTAGCTCACGTTACAAAAGACAAAACGTCCGGGCATAATGAGTGCTGGCCCTGGCAGCACATGCCATAGGAGTAGCCTTGAGAGGTCAAAGATCCGGAGGGGGTGAACAGTTGGCTCGTGGCGATGGCGAGCGAGTGCAACAATTTGCCGAGGGAGACGGAGACGTGGTACGGGAAAATTCGTTATGGGCGTCTCCACAACGGTCCACAGAAAGTTCAACAGCCCTGCTTGTAAAACAGTGCCGAATTTTCTGCTGCTGGTTTGTGTCACTACGCTATAAAAACAACGGATAGTGTGGGGTTTGTGCCTGGGTTAAGGAGTTCATTTGCAAAAGATCGCTTCGAGGTATTACGATGTGCTTGAAGTGCAATCTGCGTTTTTCAGACACACAGACAGGACTACATACAGACAGTCAGTCAGACAGAAAGACATTTCCCACGTGGGTAGCTCAAAAAATATTAACATGGTTAGGAGTAACCTTCCAGTGCATTCTCATTGATAGCGCCACGCGGACCACATAACACCAAACCGTTTCGCGATGTAGTAGCTCGTCGGGAGGATTCTGAAACCACGCCTCCTGCCAATACATCTGACGTTTTCCTGTAAAGCCAACGGCATCAACAATCTATGCCCAACGTCACCAGCCAGAGGTCGTATCCAGTCGTCAAGCGCCTTGCCAATCTTCATAACATCGGAACCTCTTACATTCGGGTTGAGGAGGCTGATTATTGCATGCTAATTCTTGGCTAACACGCATACAACAGGGGGGCGATGTGAGGCGAAAGGCCTGTCAACAAGCGCATTTGAAGTCATGCACGCGTTGTACCGAGGACGTTTTGCTGGAGCGAATTTCCCAGCCAGTCTTCACGATCTACAAACACCAATACGCGGCACGCTGGACGTTGATCTAGCAGGCTGAGCCTGTCGTTCTTGCGGTCTATGCAGGCAGCTAAGCACGCCCGATTGACTCAGCCAAACAGCGCACATACTCCAAAGACATGACCGGGTGGTCAAACAACCCTCGCTACTCAATAGGTCAGAGCAATACATATATTTATTTATTTTTATTGTTTATTTTTTAATTTTTATTAAATTATTTATTTAAATATTTATTTATTTATTTATTTATTTATTTATTTATTTATTTATTTATTTATTTATTTATTTATTTATTTATTTATACTGCAATTTGCCCGAGGCATTTTAATATACGGTACCCAAGAAGAGAAAATCAAATAATATCAGGCAAAAGATGCAACAATCGCTCGCATTTCACATATTAGGCAGCTACATAACCCAAGGCAAGCAATGCAACGCCCCTTGAGTTTTACAAACGTAAGGAAACGTAACGCCATCAAACAGTTTAAGCATTACTCGTATTTTACAAAAAGCAAAACAAAGCGAATACTCAAGCAAGATTACTGCCATTTTATTCCATGCCAGCTGCAAAGGATACTAAACAGTGTTTGTTTACGTGCACTTTCGCAACTTAAATTGTTTACCCTACCATTCTTACTGCTGTAAAATGAATACGTATTACATTTTGGCGAAAACAGGTCGTTCTGCATCTTTATAAGCGCTGCGTATTTTGCATTCGCTTTTGCCGGCTTCAGCCAATCGTGCAGATGTGCGTTCGTCGGTTCTAGTGAGGGAAATGAGCTGGTTAACCGCATGGCCATTCCATTTTTTCCTAGTTACGTAGCTTATTTGAGCGAAGTTTCTTTTGAAAGAGTTGTCAGTACTAAGGAAACGAAGATATTGCGGGAATGCACCGAACGCGTGGTTAATCTGCATGGCCCCTTTAAAGTGGCTACCGAATCCGTTTATTGCTGCAACTGAAAGGAACCGACCAGCAGCCGCTGCACCACTAAATACATGCATGCTGTGGCAGCAGAAAAATGCATTTTAGTTGGTGGATTGGTTTTCAGTAGTCTTTCATTTCACCAGGTTAAAATTGTTCCCGTACAATCTGTAAATACTTTTTGAGATGCATGTAGCCAGTTACAATTTCCAACTTCTAAGAAGTTTGACTTCAACCTTTGGCTTCGATTCGGGTTTATTGGAAGGAAGGTTTGCGTATTTACCACTTTTCTCATGAGAAAGGGGCCTTGATTTTTTTACTAGGTTACGGAGGCAGCAACCTTTACTAGCCTGGTGGCATCTGAACAAATCAATACTTGATTTGGAAGGGGTGGCTACTAGAACACTCTGTAGTTCTGCTAAACCTTTTTCCTCTCAAAACCAACTCTACCAGTTTAGAGCAGAGTATCAGGATAAATAAAATATTCCAAACTATGATTACAATTGCTGTTATTGCTCATTGCGACAATTTGTTTCCTAGAAATTTTACATGATTTTGCCCACGTTTTAAAAATAAAAACACGTTAATATCGTGCGGAGGCACCGTTGTGCTGACTACAGTATAAGATTAATATTAGATGTGTCCTGTTCGGTATATTCTGCGCGCCCTTGAATTGAGATCCAATCGCGGAAGCATCCTCGACTAAGGGCTGTTACATACCTCGTATCGGAAAGCTGGAACACAGCTGTTGTCCATGCATCATGTCATATGTCGGCACTGCTTCAAAGCTTCAAGAATGTGGGCCATTCTGGAGAGAGGTCGGTTGGATAATCCCATAAATTGTACATTTGGGAAAGTGTCTGTGCAATATTTCATCACCCGATATCTTTCATATACGCATGCAAGAGTGATAACGATGAAGATTGTCTACAACAACCCCTGATGGTGTGCCGGCACCTCAGTAATGTTGCAGACGACTTTGATTTACAAAAATTACAACAGCTCCACTCAACATCACAGCTGTCCGAAGTGTTATGCAGTCAAATCGTAACGGCAGAGAACTTCCAGTTAAAAATATTTGCCAGACAAGGCAGAAGATGAATGAGACATCTCCACTGACGCAGCTGTCCATGAAAACACTGCGGCGATCACCTGGAGATGCTTCGTTGTGCCTCTGCTTAGCGGATCACGACAAATTGCGAATGTGTACTGTCTTGTTGATGAAGATGAACTCTTCGGCTTCCTCGGAGCTTTACAACACCTTCAAAATTGTGTTTCTAATCTTCTGTCTCGGAAATACCGCATTATCACCGACTCACACGTTGCACTTCGGGAACTAAATCATCCGTGAGAATACTTAGAACTATTCAAGAGTTACGCTGCGAAAATGTTCAAATCCGCAGAGTCTAAACCCCGTGTTCGCTCCCTAGGGGCACAGGTAACCATAGGCACACACTGCTTCTCAAGAGTGTATCTTCAACTCTCCCATGGCTACATCTTCGGTCCCGCCACATAATGACCCTGCTCCTCCACGACCGGATGCGTCCCTTCCTATTAGGCCTCAGAAAACTGACAATACAACCTGATCAATAGCAAATGGCTCTTAGACGCGCCGCAACCAGGATTCATTTCTACTCTCAATTGCCCGAATAGCCAATGAGAAATCTTCGCTAATAAGGCCGACGCGTAGTCTTCCTCTACTTCAGATATCATCCGTCAATGGACTCATCCACCTTCTGACTCTCCCTCAAAATGTCCATTATGTCAATGACACACTGACCCTAACCTTGTTCATTCAATATGGATATGCCCTCACTTTGTTCGGGCACGACAACAACTCCTCGCCTCCCACGCTCTCCCAAATGATGCGCAAGAACACACTAAGGGTTCGGAGTGACACCGCCGAACTTGAAGAAATTGTGTGGTTTTCACAAAAGTGGTATCTTCCATCACACGCGAAATAACTTTCCGTCCCACCAGCCGAAAACCTTGGTTTACTAAAACAATAAAAAGGTTTGCAAATATGAATAAACGCGTCTGTCGGGCTGCGAAGAATAAAAACACTGACTCTGCATGGGAAAAAAACAAGGTTGCCGAGAAAGCATATTCAAGTGAAGTGCGCAACGCGAAGCACTCATTTTTCAACACGGAACTACCGAAAATACTTCCTGATTCACCGAAGAGTTTCTGGCAAATAAAAAACCCACATATCACGCCCCCCATCGCCCTTACTAATGATTCTGGTCAAGAATCAAGTTGTTGAGAATGTGTCAATATATCCAATGCCGCCTTTTCATATGGGTTTACGAATGAATCTAACCCCGTTGAAATAGAATTAGTCCCTGTTTCTCTGCCTGAAATGCCACCCTTTTACACATGTTTCAATGGTATCCTGTCTTTATTAGAAAACATGAAACTGTCATCATCGGCGGGTACCGATGAAATTATATCCAACACTAAGCACATGTAAGCCGAGTTTTTGCTTTTGCTGTTCTCCCAGTCGATTTCCTCGGGTATCCTGCCTTTCGACTGAAAGTGTGGGAAGGTCATTCCGGTTGACAAGACAGGTAAAAGAGACTGCCCGTTAAATTATCGCCCCATATCATTAACCAGTCTGTGTTGCAAATTCATGGAACACGTCATATACACTCATATCATGCATTTTCTTGATTCTAACAATTTCTTTCATTCCTCTCAACACGGATTTCGAAAAGGCCGCTCATGCGAAACCCAACTAGCCTTTTTCCTTCACGACCTGCATGCTAACCTCGATGGTAACCTCCAAACTGGTGCTATTTTTCTTGATTTCACTAAAGCTTTCGATGAAGTTCCACAACAGCGCCTACTAAAGAAACTTTCTCAATTAAGTCTACCAGCTGAGCTTCTTAATTGGATTACTCAATTTCTGACTAACCACTCTCAGTTTGTTTTCGTTAACAACGTCAAATATAACTCTCTTCCCGTTAGGTCTGTAGTGCCACAGGGATCTGTCCTTGGCCCGCTTTTGTTCCTAATCTACATAACGACTTGCTTAACAATTTATCCTACAACCTTCGCATGTTTGCAGATGATTGTGTTATCTACCGCAAAATAACCAACACATTTGATCAAGCAGTACTACAGAATGACCTTAATGAAGTATTAAACTGGTGTGACCGTTGGCTTGTGACCCTTAATCCTAACAAATGCAAATTAGTTCCCTTCCACCGCCGCAAAACTCCACTCCGATTTTCCTATGAAATTGCTAACATACCAGTCGAAACAGCCGTATCCTATAATTATCTTGGTGTAACAATAACCCCTGATCTTTCCAAGCGAATGCATATCTCTAACATGATTTCATCAGCCAACCGATCATTAGGATTTCTAAAACATCACCTACATCACTCACCGTATCACGTGCGTGTTGTGGCCTACCAGTCGCTAATGCGGTCCAAACTAGAATACACATCACCCATCTGGAGCCCTCACCAAGTTTATTTGACCAACACCATCGAAGCAGTGCAAAATCGCGCCGCTCGCTTCATTCATTCTCCGTATTCTTACGATGTCAGGGTTGTCAAGTCTTGAATCCGGTCTGTCAAGTCAATGAATCCGGTCTGTCAAGTCTTTCCCTTCGACGCAGAATTGCTACTTTGTCCCTGTTGCACACGTTGTACCACAGCTCACTCCGCCAACCACTTTACGCCGCTCCCGCCGCACGCATTTCCCCCCGCACTGGCCATCCACCTCCAGTCTTGCGCACCACCAAATAATGGAATGACCTCCCCCACGATGTAGTTTCAATCACCTGTCCATCACGTTTTATTCAAAGTGTGTCTATGCATCTGCAATGTTAACATGTGGCTTTTGTATCTATGTTGAACAACCCACCCCTTATGTAACACCCAACCTCTGCGGTCTTTAAGGAAATAAAGTGAAGTGAGTGAAGTATCTATCAGGTTGTCCGATACGTTAACGACGACCCCTTCTTCAGTGTGCCCTCTGGAAGATCTCTAATCTTGACCAGTTTGTGCACATTCACAGTAGTGCCCTTCAGTATTTTTTTTATTTCAAACTCAATCGTCCTCGTGAACGGTGGTTCCTTCATCAGTGTATCCTCAGCAATGTACGCAACTGTTTCCCAGTTTGTGCACATTCACTGCAATGCCCTTCAATTTGTCTTTTTTAACTCAAGAGCAATACGCCCGAACTGAATACTACCACTTAACGATCCAGGCTCGCCAGTCATGCGTGAGGAAAACAAAGACATAAAAGGATATGACGATTGCTACTACTAGCATAGTGAAAAGCGACGATGGAACATCTAAATATACAATTTAAAACGTAACGCCATGCGTGGTTGTGTGTTCTTCAGTGCTTACAGAGAAAGATATTCTCCATTACGGAGAAAGAAATCCTCCAGCTTCGCTATGGTTCAAGCCGTGCGCGACTTAGTGCGAGCTGCGCCAATTTGGTTTTTCGCTTACAAAATCAACACAATTATCATTTTTAACTACGTCAACGCGAGTACTCCCGGTAAATTATTTATATTTTGCCTCAAATGTGCCTGCGCTTACGTTTCCGCTCTTATTCGGGATATGTACGACAAGTGCAAGCGGTTACAGGAGTTTCAAACTCTTGTCCATATCTAACCTCTCGTTCAGGTATCCTCTTAAGTTTTGGCCGGAAGGATGAATCGCGGGACAAGCGGGCATCTTTTCGCAGCAGCTGTTTAGGTGCATTGCGCCGGAGGACTCTGTTTGGGTGCGTGACGCAGTGTGATTGCAGTGGCTAGAAAGCGTGACCGCGGACGAGCTACGACGACAAGCCGGGACACTAAAGGGGTCTGCAGATACTAAAAAAAAAACTTACCCCATCTTCCCACATGGGAACCCTGAGGGGATGCAAAGCCGTGAAGTAGTAGCGTGTTAATTGGTCGTTAGAGCAAAGACACTTGTAGTAGCATAATAAATGTCTTCTTAATTTATCGAGTAGTGGGGAACGTTTTGCGGCTTCTCGTCCTCGAAGCGAGGAATTCGTTCTTCGACGCTACCGTTTCGAAGCGTTGTCACGTTGCCGAACGCCATCTGGATCAGCTACTCGCTGCTGGCGTTTCAAAGCGGCTTCTCGTTCTCGAAGCGAGGAATCCGCTTCTCGACGCTGCCGTTCACGTGCGGTGTCGCGAGCTCTCATCTGTGGAGTCTTGTCTTCGGAGGTGCTCGCAGTTCTGACAGTGTGCTGGCTGGCACTAGTTGAAGGTGTGCCAGCCAGTTCGCTGACGGAATCGTTGGCGTCCATTTCCAGTCATCGGACGGCGCAGTACCGAAGAAGCAACTGAGCGGAGGGTGGACCGGGTTTATTTGCAGAGCAGAGGGAGTGGAGAGGAGAAGCAGCATGCATGCGCGTGATTGGACAGCTGGTGTGGAGAGGGGAGAGGAAGAGCAGCGCGCGTAGCGCACAGGTGGTGTTGAGAAGAGGAGGAGAGACAGTGTTGTTATCAGAGGTGGCGTGGAGAGGAGGAGAGGTGCGGACGCCGGATGCCGACGGATGACGGACGGTCGACAAAGAGATGCTTTGCATCTAGAATTCACGCCCTACGGTCTGGGAATGAACCTAAGCGCTACACTCCCTGTGATTCGCCATCCCTTGAGCATTGGGAGCGTCATCTGGAAAACGCACTGTGCCAGGACCGGGAAAGCTTCATCACTCGCGCCCAGGCTGCTTCGCTGGCTCGGGGCTCTCTTGACTAAGAAAGCCAATGACGATTCCATGTCCCCCCTTCCCACGTAAGGGTTTAACAATAGAGAAACTTCAGTATTCCTTTCCACGTAAGCACCAAAGGGCAAATTTTTTCCTATAAAACTTTATTTACATGAAGAAATATCATTGCTTGTTACATAAAAAAATATGATATGCAACGGCATGATAGGGCAGACAAGGGTTACTGTTCACACATAAATATAAGGTAAAAACATATCTTCATTCACGACAAAAACGTGTAGCGGGTGACGTCTCACAGTGAATTAGGAAAAGGAAATTCAGTAACAAGTAACAAACTCAGTAACAGTAACAAATTCAGTAAATGCTAGCGAGGGCCTCTGTTCTGGTACTCTTGGTGCCATAGGAAGCTTAAGAGGCTTCAACGCTGGTCGACCACTCTCGACATGTCGTAGACACTCAAGTCACGGCCCGGGTGTTAAAAAGAAGGTCCCCTTCACCCCGAGTAGTCCGAATGGCGCTGGCTACCACCCCCAAGTACATGAAACAAAAATACCTAAACATAAATACCCCAGAAAGTGTAGGGTAAAACCGCCCCACCTGTAGCGTAGTGGTTATCGCACCAGACCGCTATTCTGGAGGTCGTGGGTTCGGTTACCACCTGGGGGGCATTTTTTCTCCATTTTCTTTCCAAATTCTTTATCTGTTTTAATGTCCTACCACATCTTTCCTTCTGCTTTCCGAAATATATAAATATATATATATAAATATATATATATATATATAGATATATATATATATATATATATTAGTAGAGACAGAGACAAACGAGGAAGGCGTAAAAAATAGAAATTAATTTACTGACGTTTCAGGGAGAGGACTCTCTTTCTTCAGGACTCACTTTCTTCACTCTGAAGAAAGGAAGTCCTCTCCCTGAACCGAAAGTAAACTTATTTCTATTATCTACGTCTTTCTCGTTTGTCTCTGTCTCTACTAACCTTATTTTGTTTCGCGCTCTGTGTGAGTTGGCATTCCAGAAAACCTCGGAAAGCAAAGGGGAGGTTGTGGTGGGTCAAAGAAACAGGTAAAAAATTTTTTCAGTCAGAAAGGGGTGACAAATTGCCCGCCGGGTGGGATCCGAACACACAACCTCCAGAATACCGGTCTGGTGCGATAACCACTACGCTACAGGCAGGGCTGTTTCCCCACCAACTTCTGGGGTATTTATGTTAAGGTAGTTTTTGTTTCCTGCACTTGGGGGTGGTAGCCAGCGTCACTCGGGCTACAAGGGATGAAGGGGACCTTCTTTTTAAAGGGACAATGAAGTGATATGTAAACATTGCGGGATTACTTGCGCAATTTGTAGTCCGGAGTCCCCAGGCCATGTTACGACCACTCTGGGCGCGTTTACGCGATTTTATTTAGTAGAAAAATTAATTCGAAAATGCTGTCCTCCTCTCTTTACGCTCGCCCATTTTCTGCGGCGTTTTCGTGTGACGTAGCGAGGAGCCGAGCTCGCAATTGGCTGCGCTACTGCATGGCTCCCCGGCCTTCAGACAAAGTCAGTCGGCCCAGCGTTTCGTCCGCCGGCCGCCGACGGGTCGTCGCCACTCGTTCGCTCAGTTGAAACGAAGCCAGGACACGTTTGTGAATGGAAGAATGAGCCTTTCTTTACTTGGTTAGTTTGTACACTGTATCTAGCTTCAAGTCAAGGTCGCTTCACACAAGCGCTGCACAAGCGCACATGCGACACTTCGCTGACTGGTACGCCATTAGGAAAATATAAGGCATCTTGAAGGCGGAAGAAGAGTCAGCGAAGTCAATTTTAGGTACTAAGGAAATAAAATCAACTGATATTTTTACCGTAAAGCGTAAAAAGAGGGTGCGGGAAGCACTTTTTTGCGCTGGGCGAACAAGCACAGCGGTCAGCAGCACGACTACGCATCTGCGAGCGCTTTTCCGTCTACGAAATGCAATTGCTAGACGTGAGCTACTGTGGAAACTCGGGCGACGCTTACTGCACGAGCGCAATACAACAAATAGTCACCCAAGCTGCTTGAAATTCCAAAACTAAATAAAAGTGTAAACTGGTTGTACAATATATACCCTATATTACCAAGGCCAGCAGAGCCCGGCCCATGGCCGAGTGGCCTGGGGTGCTAGGTATGTCACCGCAAGTATTTCGCAAGTCACGAGTTCGAATCCCCGCGGTTACGTGTTTTTTTTTGTAAGATATTTTTTTCGCTTTCCGTCGATGTTTTCTAAATTGAGTTCACCTTTTTTTTTGGGCCGCAACGTTCATCGTTCCACGAACTAGTTCACAGAACGCGCGCAGGCTGGCACTGGCGCGCTAGCGAGTTCTCGTTGGCGTGCTGTTGCCATAAGCACCGACTGCTTGCGGGCAGTGGGCACAGGCTAGAATGAACAGATCCTTGGCCTGGTGCGAACACGCTTTTTACGGTACAGGCATGAGTGAGGCAAGCTCCAAATATGGGGGAAAGCGCATGACATTTGGGCGTCTGCGGGTACGCGGAAGGCATCCATGCACTGCGTAGGCCTCGGCTAGTGAATGCTACGATTCCAAGCCGTCCTGGGAGGCTTATTTGTATGCATTTTTACAGCTGACAACATGGGAGAAGCGTGTTACGATGATTACTGAGTTATTGAGAATGCCCATCCAACAACGCCACCGGTTGTGTTTTAGAGAACCGAAACCGAAACCGAAACTTTTTTGGTTGCTCACCTTGGGCATCGTCCAATCACGGTGCCCACTCCTTCCAACGTCACAGCTTTAGTTGGTATGGCCGCCGCAAACCGCGCATGGTAGTTTTTCTTCTTTCGCGCTTTGTAAAATAATTACCGATTTGTCAACCGGATAAACGATGAAAAGTGTGCTAATTTGAGCCAGTCTACGCAGTGCAAGCAAAAACGGGAGCCTGACCAATTAACTTCAGTGTCCCTTTAACCCCCGGGCCGTGACTCGAGTGTCTACGACATGTCGAGAGTGGTCGACCAGCGTTGAACTTTCTTAAGCTGCCTTTGGCACCAAGACTGCCAGAAGAAAGGCCCTCACTAAGCATGTAGTGAATCAAAAAATGGGAAATAATGGGCTCAATGAATTAAGATAGAAAGTAAGGGTTGGCAGTAAAAAAAACTCGGAATGCAAAGATGAGGTTGCGGTGGGTCATACAAACAGATGAATTTTTTGAGTCCCAACCGGCGGACATTTTTTCACCACTTTATTTCTCATTAAGAAAAAAATATTCATTTTTGCAACGAAAACGTGACTTTTGACACGCTTTTGAATAACCTGGGTGTGGAAATGGGGCATGTTCATCGCGCGTCACTGCTACCAACGAAGAATTCGTGCAACTCGTAATTACTCCGCACCAGAGTTTCTTTTTTGCTATCAGGGCGTGAATGGTGAACCATCAAACGATTTTCAATCGTCAGGTTCGCGCTCTGACAGTAATAATCCCAGAAATCAGCTGAAAATGTCAAGCAGTGCCTGGTTTCAAAGCTACTTTATGATTTTAGGCAGCTTTATGGCCTTTTCGCACGTTATTCTAAGTTCTGTGGTAGTTCTACTTACCCCAGGACCATTCACGAACAGTTTACAACAGTTTCGGTTTCGTTTATACATCGCCAAATTCATATTTAGCGCTACTTTACGCAGTTACCAAAATTCAAGGCTACCTACCATGGCGCCTGGAGCGTCCACGACCGATCCTCGAACAACGCACGCCGCTCCTGATTTCCCCCCACCCTAACCCGATTTCTGCGAAAAGAACTTTAGATTGAAGTCAAATGATCACACCCAGTCACCAAATATCTGTTCCACCGAGGACAGCGCTTCAAACCGGCCTTACACTGCCAGCTATTCGCCTTCCAGTTTGGTTGCCATGCAAGGGTATATCCGGGTTTCTAATGTTTCTGCTTAGTTGAACTGTCTATACGAACGCAGTCTCCGATAAGTCTTTGTACTGTTTCATTTGAAAACTGTTAAACTGTTAGGTGGCGCTGAAATAGAGGAGGCTCGTTTTGCTGATCTTTTTTATGGCGCACTGCTACTCTGCCAAAGATCTCAGGGCACGATTCCAGCGCATCGTACCTCATTTCTGTGAGCATGGCTATAATTGCGAGAAAGAAGATGATAATAAAGCTCAGCTTGATGTTTTCAGAGATGACTGACCGTGAATGTCAACAAGCATCAACCACGGCGTTCCATTTTCAACTTCATACATGGTTTTTTCCACATCGCGTGCTTGCCCCAAATACTGTGCTAGCTGTAAATGCAAAGTCAGTCATTGACAAGATGTTTTTACGTTATGTGGGGGCAAATTGATGCCTCTGATAATGTCAAACCGGCAAATTTATTCCAGGTAACCACCCGAAATTCCACATTCTGAATTGGAGGTTGGGCTTCACCGCATGATACGAGCACCGTGCATGCTAACTTTTTTTTATATATCTGGCGAACTGTTCAGCGCCAGTCTACATTTTTTCCAGGGCGTATTTTTGAAATGTTTCCCTACAAAGTGTATATTGTAATTTTTTTCTACTACCAATGGTTTGATATACACAACTTCTTTTTTATCATTTTTTTCGACAACTTAACAAAAATTTCGAGTTTATTTTTTTTTCGCAACTATGGTTTACAAAAACATTTAAAAAACTGGTGTTATTGGAAAGGCCGTTAACTATACTGCATTTTTTGTTCCTGTAATTAGTGCCTAACCAAGTTTTCTAGCAGGAAAAAAATGTTTTTCTTAGACCCCTAAGAATTGGTCAATTTTCCGGCGGTAACAAAAGAGTTAACAGTGCATCTATTCCTGTGAAAAAGGAGCACAAATTTTTAATTGTCATATTTGATGAAAAGCTCACGTTCATCCCACACATCAAAGCACTTAAACATAAATGCCTCAAAACACTAAACATTCTCAAGTTCCCCTCCTACCAATCATAAGGAGCAAACAAAGAACGGCTTCTCCGGGTCTTAACTGCCTTGGTCAGCTCTCGGATAGACTACGGCAGTGTCGTGTATGGGTCGGCATCAAAAACAACCCTACAAAGTCTTGATCCAGTGCTACACTTGGGCCTTCTCCTTGCGTCGGGTGCGTTCCGCACTAGGCCGGCCCACAGTCTATATGTTGAATGTAATAAGTGGCGCCTTGACGACTAACGAACGTACGTGGACTTGTTATACACTTTTATAATTTCAGAGTTGAATAACCATCATAAAAACCTGTTTTTAATGACGCATACACATGACCACTATTTGTAATTCGCCCGTACGTTCCTTTACCGTTTTCACATAAAATGAGACAGGAAGCTTCGTATTTTGACATCTCCTTTTTATACATTTACACATCTTTTACTGACGTTTTACCACCCTAGCAGCTTCAGCCTGAATCTTGTGACGTGTCGTTCATTCAAATTGATAAAACCAGGGTGCCACAAACTGCTATTTTGCAGCACTTCTTGTCCCTGCAGTATAAGTATCAATGTGCAGAATTTTATAGCGACGTATCAAAAACTGCCCTCACTGTGTCGCGTGTGGTGCACGGACCCGATTTTAGACTCTAAGACCCTGAAAAAGAAAACCAGCATTTTTACGTCGGTAGCCCGTGGAGTTTCACTTGTTCTAAATCACATAGTCCAACATGAAATACCCAAGTCTATCATTTTCACAGATTCACTGAGTGTTGTACATGCTTTATAATCCAACAAGCCTTCTAAAAACCATGTCCTTAATGTAGTGTATAAAACCATTATGACAGCGTATGCATTAAACCAGGAGGTGATCATGTGCTGGGTTTCAGGCCGATCTGGTATTGCGGGAAATAAGACCGCGGATCAGATGGCCGCTGCTGCTGCACATACAAATACACCGAACATAGCAACACTACCCTACCCTCACCTCAAGCCACACATCAGACAACACCTTCGAGAAAAATAGCAAGCACTCTGAAATTAACAGAGACAATAAACTTCACATAATAAAGCCACTCTTGTGACCATACACCATTGATACACACAACAGACAGACGGAAGTTGCCCTTGCTACGTTATGGATACGCCACGCTCATGTAACATGCTCCCAACCTGCTCACAGGATCTCCAATACCCCTGTGCAGCGGGTGTGGAGAGGCCCTATCCGTGATTCATGTGCTACTCCAATGCAAAGCACTAGACTCAACACGACACAAACGCTTCACCCAACTTTACAGACAACACATCCCGTTACATCCAGCGTTTTTCCTCTTTGCTGATCGTACCTTTTCTGTGAAGCGCCTTTTTAAATATTTAGCAGAAGTTAAATTCTTAGACTTAATTTCATACCACGCATGATCACAACCTGGCCATATACACCAGCCATACTTACTGTCTTTTGTTGATTTTACTTTTGTTCTTGCCTACTGATTGAAGTGGTTACATTGTCACCTCTAATATTTAACCACTGTTTTTGCGCTCTTTTCCCCCAGTTGGCCTTGCGCCATTAACATCCAACCGTCATCATCATCATTCACAACCATAGTAAGAAAGGCGAATGCAAGGACGCCAGCGCAGCGCTCTAACAACGGCATTTGCGAGTTAAGCGCTCGGATACTGGCTCGAACCGTGCACAAGTCGTCTGTACAGTGAATATACGACCCAAGTCAAGCGAATGCAAGAAAGGAATTAGCGTAAAAATTCAGTTCCAAATGTTCACGTTCAATCCTTTTGGGCTCATGAACTATCTTGAGATGTTACAAGCATGCCGCAGTCGTGAAGAAACACCGCGCTGTGCGTATGTGTGAGCGGCATTCACCCCACAAAAATATCCCCTTCTAGATATAAATGTAAAACATAACAACCTCACATAGGGCGCGTTTGTAAAAAAAACTGCACAAATCCTCTACATGCCACCAAACAGCGATTTGCGCAAAAACAATAGCAAACTGCACCAATAACTCCATTGAGCGACCCGTAGCGTTGCGAGAGCATCTGCTC
This sequence comes from Haemaphysalis longicornis, assembly GCA_013339765.2. Classification (NCBI taxonomy): domain Eukaryota; kingdom Metazoa; phylum Arthropoda; class Arachnida; order Ixodida; family Ixodidae; genus Haemaphysalis; species Haemaphysalis longicornis. The sequence continues at coordinate 28,777,014 of CM023452.1, read as the reverse complement.
TGAAACATCCAACAAAAAGCCACGAGTTCGATGCCGTGCGGCGCCACGGGTGAGGGCAAAAAAAAAGAGGAGAGCGGTGGAGCGGGAGGGAGCGGTTGGCACTACCTCAGCAATTCTGGATCGGAGTCGGGGTGTGCGGACGTAGAGAGCGCGGCGGAGGCGTCGACAACGAAAAAGGATGTTTGAAATTTAATATTCCTTTTTTAGTGACCATGTCTCAGACGGAGCAGACGTAGTTATAGGCAAAGGGGTTAGTGGAAAAGAGCGGTAGTTCTTAGGAGTTGTTAGCGCATGGAATAGACCGAATCAGATGTGCCACGCGGTTGTTGCACGGGGCGGTTTGAAAACGTTATAGTTCTGATACCAGTTAGTAATTTGTGAAAGAAGAATTCATGCTGTAGGAAAAAATCGTTCGTTCTGTTTTACTTTTTCATTAGAGGGGAGCGCGCGAGAACACGGAGTGAAGTAAGTTACAGTTGGGCACGCCTAGGATGGGCAGTACCATGCCTCAGGAGAAGAAGCCCGGTGTTGTGGGCGCTGGTTGCGAGCACAAATACCCGCTCGAGGAGACGAGGTTCGAGTCCTTCGAGGATGCGGAAATGAGGACTTGAAGCGCAGAGTGCCTGTGCTAGCGTCGCGCCTCAACCGGCTCGAGGATGAAAAGGAGTAGCTAAGGGGCCAGGGCTCATGTAGGCGAGATACGGGAGGAGCAGAAAGATGATGTAAAGCAGAGGAAGGCACTAGAAGCGAGTTTGGCGCAAATAGAGGTCGAACTGACGACGAAGGGTGACACCTCGTGAAAGAGTGACGTGGGTCACGAGCCAGGGGTGTCGACAGTGCTTCACCCCAAGAAGTGAAAGTGGGATGACAAAGACGTCACGCCTGAAAATGATCCCGGACTGGCGCTGACTCAGCCGGCGCGGGAGCCGGTGACCGCGCCCGGGGGAAGTTATGAAAAGAAATGTGCAAGTTATTCCTGGCGGGGGACTCAAACAAGCGCTACTCCGTGATGGAGATTACAGGACGGATCAGAGAGGACGAGAGGGTACAGGTTCGAGCGTTCTCGGGTAAGACGGTCAGGGTAGTGTTGGAAAAGACAAAGTTTAAGATGTGGGAAAGCATGCAGGGGCAGAACCACGTGATTATCGCAGGATGAACCAATCACGTTGGGCAGGGAAGGGGCGCTGGAGTGCTCAAGCTACTACAAAAGGGGTGAAGGAGCTTGGGGCGCTGTGCCCACATGTGCAGGTTGTCGTGAGCTCAGTACTTGAGATCATTGAGTGAATGTATGAGGGTGCATGTGGAAAGGTAAGTTGTAGCGGTAAAGCGAGACATACAGGCATTCAAAGCGAGACATTCAAAGTGCGTATTCTGGCTTTTTTTAAATGCTCGTATACAAGTATATATTGTGTAATGTTACACACTAAGAAGTGGGTCCCTGCACGCACATCGCAAGCAGGACATAAAACAACTGTCTTTTTTAAGTTTCGTTGTTGTTACTTCTATAAGATGAATGTCTTTTCTGTGCTCAATGCATTAATTTTCCTGCACCGTCACGACCATCCTATTACGAGGTTTGGGATGTTTTTGAAGGCTCTCAAAGTCCATGTGAATATTTTCTTCCGCCTGTGAGGCCTACAGTACCTTCGTCAGAAATTTGCTTTCTGTATGGTTGCGTACACGAAGGTACATATCCTCAACGTGCGTTGTTGATTTACATGCAAATGCAATCAGAAGGTTTGTGCTACGCCACCGCATAGCGGCGCAGACAACCTTGTCCAGAGAACTTGAAGGCGGCGCTTGTACCCAGAATTTTTATCATACCATCGTTATTGTAACGAATTTAATCTAAAGCCCAACAGTTCTGAAATAATTGCGGTGTTGAAGGCTTGATGTGCTCGCTAGCAAACATATAAATAGCATACATGGCAGTTGCAATAACAAGAATCAAAACCAATGAATACGTCAAAACGTCTCTTTATTCTGTTCTAACAACTTAGAACAAAACCTGGCCTACTTGGAATGAAGCTGCATGGGAGAAAAAAAATTACTCTAAATTTCTTGTCCTGTAGTGAGGACCTCGCCCACTAACCAGCTTGATTTTTAGTGTTAAATAAGTTTTCTCCTTCGCGTCTTCCTCCTCTTGAGCGCAGTTTTATCGGGAAGGTATGGCTACGGGAAATGTAACGATATATACAAACACAGGGTTACTTCCTTTCTTCCGTGCACGTGAATTCTTTCGCTCAATATGCATCCATACTGGTTAGAAGCCAGGTATAAACGAGCTTGTGCCTACACACAGTAGGTTATTGATAATTCAACCTACACTTTTTGCGCCCCTTTGTGCATGTCGGCCTAATTTTATTCCACCACAAAGTATCCCTACGAACCTATCTCCCTCCCCACCCTTCCCTTTCTACCGCTGACTCCCGCATTTGGCGTCGACTTCAAACCAACACTTATTACAATCAACTCCATCTCCACAACATATCCCCTACTAACTACCTACTTAACTGCTCCCAATGCGATGAGCCTAACACCACAGCTCATCTCGTCTGGATGTGCCCAACCAAGCCTCCACCACCCAGATCCCCTACCCTTGAGCAGTGGGAGTGCGCGTTGCAGAGCTGCCAGCTCGAACACCAGGAGGCAATGATCTCTCGGGCGAGGATGGTAGCCGCGGCACGCGGCCTACAGAATAGGATGGCCGCCCATAGCTGGTAACTCTTTTTCTCCCCTACCCCGTCCCTGCTGTTTCAATAAACGTTTTCTCTCTCTCTCTCTCTCTCTCAAAGTAAAGTGATGTGATACAATACTTGCGACCGCTTGCAAGGTTGAAAATACTGTTTTACCTTACATAAGATTACCAAGAACTGCAACACCTTCTACCAAAGCCGACAGCCGGAAGGCATGGGAACTTGTTTTAAATGCGAATGCATTTTTTAGTCGATGGTTTTCGTGCCCCGTCGGCGTCCGCCTAGCAACAGCTGTGGTGTACCTTGCGCGAGGGAACACGAGATGCCGCGAGCAAGCTCGCCTTCTTCTTCTTCTCTACTTCCTCCTCGTTCAAAGCGTGTGCAAGTTCCTCTTTCTCCTCCTCTGCTTTTAAATGCGAATGCATTTCCTAGTAGGGGGGTTGTCGTGCTCCGTCGGCGTGCGCCCGCAGGTGTTGTCTCTCCGCGCTCCTCCTCGCCCCTAGCAACAGCTGTGGCGCGCCTAGCAACCGGAGCAGGTGGTAGCTCGGGCGGGAGTAGCAGAGGGCAAGGGGAGAGGAGGAGCGCGCTCGGGCGTGTGAGGGCGCTCGCATCGCGGAGCTCGGGCGGAGTAGCGGAGAGTGGGCTTGTGAGGGCGCTCGCATCGAGGAGCTCGGCGGGCTCTCTCTCCACTCCGCGTACCCTCTCTCCGCTCTCTGCGCTCGGAATCTATATAATGCAGTGGAGCGCGTGCCTGGCGCCTTGATAGCGATTATTCATTAGGTACGCCATTAATAATTACTCGCACCGCACTCATCGGTGCACCCAATGCATTCGCATTTCCGCACGATCCCCTTCGGGGAGGGGGGGGATTTTTTTTGTCTTGCATTTTTGCTGTTGTCAGTTACTAGTAGCCCCTGTGGCTGTTACCTTTGGTCGAGAGCCCGGCCGGGGCACCTGAAGTAATCTTGGTGCGGTAATGGCGACACCGCGGATCCCTTGCCCCCATACTCATGCCCATTCTACGGTTGCTAGGAGTTTCAAAGTGAATGGCGAAAACCACAAACGGTAACCATCGGAGCCCAGGTCAAGCTCCACCGGATGGGCTCCCTGTCTGTTTACAATTCGGGGAGTTCTAGAATATCTGTCTGTATGAGGGAACCAGAGCGAATAAAGTACTCCCGTCCCCTGCTTTTATACTATGACTAATGGTATTGTCTACCTCTGCTCTCCCCCCCTCCCCCTGCAAACGTGATCGGGTCATGAAAAGTGGCCGCACCGGAGTATCTTCTCCACCCTTGCCATCCTTAACCTATCCTGAACCGGATAAATATTCTTGATTTATTGTCATGTAATCCGCGAGTCCAGCCCGCCATCTTGCATTGAAGTCAGTGTTCTGGATCGCCAAATATGTTCCAGTCCAGAAAACATTCCACTGGTGAAGTTCTCATCGAGTGAAATCACCAACTGCAGTCCACAAAGCAGCTAGCTCAGATTAGTCTCGCTGATTTGGACATCAGGCTCACACACCCATCAGAACCTTTACCGCTCGCAGCGTCTGATCTCCGATCCAGATCTGCTGAGCGAAACGGATGCGGATGTAGACGCATGTATGTAATTGCTTTTTTAATTGAATATACCTTTGAAACCTTTCAAGGACCAGGGCGTCACTGCCGTGAGACGTATCATCGTCCCTAAAGACGACAAGGAGATTCCTACAAAGAACATCATCTTTTTTTGTATCACTCAGCACTTCCACAACATATAAATACATAGTTATAGGTCTGTATCTGTCAATACATCCCGATCACACGGCGCTGTTTTAAGTGCCAGCGGTTCGGGCACGGTACAAACTCTTGCCCTGGCCAAAGAACCTGTGCAAAATGTGCGGCCCAGGATCATACTACCAACCACTGTTCATCCAACACCATCTCCTGTCTCCAACGCCGGGGGCCGCATGCGGTATACTCCCACATGTGCAAAAAATTTCAACTAGAAAAACAGATAATCAACATCAGGGTTACTGAGAAAATCACCTTCCCAGAGGGCTGGAGGAGCTCTTTTGGGGTGCGGAGTCTGGTTTCCACAGGTACCCAGTTCCGCGATGCTGACTTGGTCCCTCCCCCAACCTTCACTGGGTCGCCTCAGACAGCACAACCGCTGCTTGCTGAGGCAGCAGTGGTTGTGGTGCCAACCACCTCCGGCGGGACCGGTGCCGCTCCCGCCGCTACCTCCCCGTCCTCCAGTGCATTGGACGGTGTCGAGGGGATTGACATCGGGGCCCCGCATCGGCTCCCACCACCACCGAACCATCCGTGCCAGCTCTGGCGCCCCCGACGCCCGCGGCGGTAGCGGCTCAAACTTAGGGCCCCGAATGGGATCAAGTCCAGCGGGCCCGATGCGTCGGGCGCCCCTCTGACATCTGACGAGGAAATGGATGCCGGGCCGTGCCTGCCTGCAACGCAGCGCAAGCAGTGGACCCCGGCGTCCAAGCCTACAGAAAGGCCTAAAAAGCCCCATCCCAGAAGACCAGCCCCGAAAGACAACACACACACACACACACAACACACACACACACACACACACACACACACACACTGATGAACTCAGATGGGCAACACGGAAAGAAACCAAAACGTTACACACGCGGCAAACGCAAATGAAAAAGGAGAAAAACAACAAGCGGGATTCAGTCCTACACCTTTTAACAGTCCCGCTCAAGTCCCAGTTCAGTTAGGGTAGCGAGCGCCCAACATACGCGTGCAATCTGGACTGCGCTCACATGGATTGTCGCGTCACACTAGCCGAGGGTCGCAGACGTGCTGGTCCTGTTGGGCTGGCCCCACGTCACTCGAACCACACGTGGCCCGATCCGGTGGCGCAGCCCAGCAGGAACATGAGGCCGCCCGGCGCGGTAGCTCGGACCTCTCGCCCGGAGGCCCAAGAGAGGCAGGCAGGGGCGGCGGCTCTGACGGGTGGTCCTCTCGAACCGATGGCGGCCCCGCCTGAGGGTTGATGACCAGACTCCCCGGCGCAAGGCACGGGTGCCCGGTGTGGTAGCGGGTACGAGTGACAGGTGCTACGGCACGGCCCCCGTTTTGCGGCGGTCACTGGCGACCTCCCGGCGGGGTAGCACGGGTGCCGTCGGTGGGTGTAGATCACGTTCGGTGCTGTCCAAGCTCACACCGACCTTCCACCGACCGTCGCGTTCCATCCGCTCAGGCGCTCGCGCACAGGGGCATTATTGTCCTCTAATTGCAAGTATACCCATTCTGGGATTGGCGGTACACTACCCCGGCTTTGGAAAGTGTTTTGGAGTGAAGCCACACACACACCTTCAGAAGACACCGGCGGGTGAAAAGCGGGACAGGGAAAGAAAACAAAACAGTGTTTGCAAAGTCAACAGATTTTGCCTACCGTCAGTAAGCATCGTCTGGAGACCACGACACCTCACTGCAGAGACGCCAAAACAAGGTTGAAAACTTTGACCTCCGAGCAGATGGTTATGTTGATCGTGGCTCGTATGTGCGCTATGGGCTTATCGTTCTGCTTAAAAACAGACTTTGCGTTACGCACAGGCCAACGGTAGGTAGCTTTCTCATAAGAGCGACGCCCACTTCCCTTTGTGGGTTTCCTGTCTTGCACGGCTGACAGGTCCTAAGAAATCTTCGGACGTCGGCGTAGATGTTTGGCCAATAAAATTCTCGGAGAATTCTTTTAGTTTTTTATAGGAAGCCATGATGACCTGTGACTCCTTCATAAGCCTTCTTCATTACCGCGTCTCTGAAATAATGCGGAATTACCAGTTGCTGAATGAAGTGGCCTGATGGTATGGCGTACCGACGGTAGAGGAGCCCCTTTTGCCAAACAAACTTGCAGGGGTTCTCTTTATGGGAAGAGGACTGTGAAAATGCCATTTTTCTGCAGTTATCTAGCGTCTTGTCCAGCTGCTGCTGTTGGCGCATCTCTTTTCATGTAACGCCGGAGAACAGGATGGGACTTGCTGGCCCCTTATGCTGTACTTTGTGATGGACGCGGCTGGTGTTCTCTTCAGCCGAAGAAGGATGTGCTTCTCCACCGAACACCGCTGGAGTAGCTGGATGCTTTGGTTGCTGCGGCTTCCATTCAGGGTTAGGTTTGTTGGGGTCCCTAACACCTGGTACGTTTCCAAGTGTGAGGTCCTACAGGGGATCAGCCATGCATTTGGCCAGGACTTCTCCTCTGAAGTATGGTGTGTCCACGTGGATGGAAGCCTCTTCAAGTCTCCTTGTGATATTGTCCACAAAACGGACAGTTGATGCCTGGCCTGTACGGCAACACATCAGAGACCAGCTCTCGTCGCACGATGACGGCGTTGCTGCCGGTGTCTCTCAGAACGGAATCTTGTTGACCGTAGTAGTCACCGGTTACAACTGGCATACCCCTTGCAGCCCTTTTCGTTTGGAGCTGGCGTTGCTTTTTACGCTGGGAACGTGATAATGCCAATGCGCCTTTATAACAACGGTGCTGTTGTGGTTTGTCGTGACACTTCGCAATAACGCATGCCGACACCTGCTCTTTATCAGGAGGCTTGGAGCGACAGCTGTCTGCGTGATGCCCTTGTTTTCTGCAGCTTCCGCAGTGGATGTTCAGGCCTACTACTTTGCAGTCTTGCGCGCTGTGCCCCGTTTTTCCGCATAAAAAGCAGGTGGGAGCTCTCTTAGAAGAAAGGTCTGCTTGCGACTCTTTTCTTTCTTCCCTGGTCTTTCCCAAGTTTGTGAGAGCTTGTGCTTCAAGGAAGCGATCGCAAGCTTCAGCCATTTCTTTGGTCGACTTGCAGTCTCTTTCCTTCATGAAAATCGCCAGCTGTGACGAGCAACACTTGCAAAATTGCTCCGCGATCATCTTGTCGCGTAACGCTTCGAACGTCTTGGGAACACCAGATGTTTCGAGCCATCGGTCAAAATAACCAGAGAGTCGCGTAGCGAACTGAGTTCCTGTTTCGCCGTCCTCAGCTTTAGCCTGGCGGAATTTGTCATTACACCCTTGAGGGGTAAAACGAAACCGCTGAAGTAGCGTCAGTTTACCTTTGTGGTAATCCAGCGAATCTTCTGGCGTCATCCTCCCGATAACAGAGAGCGCGTCTCCGATGAGGCACGTGCTCAAGCCGACGGCCCATTTATCCTCCGGCCATTTTTGAGCTGCAGCGATCCTCTCAAAACTTAGGAGGTAAGCATCCAGGTCATGTCTGCACTCGTCAAACGGAGGGATAAAGTTGTGCGGGCTCGTCGCCATGGCAGGCACAGGGTTTGGTTGGGCTGCCACAGAGACATCAGCTTGTGGGTTGTTTTGTGCGCCCTCCTGTTGCCTTAAACTGAGTAGAAGGCTCTACTGCTTAGCGCGTTCCAGCTCTGCTGCGGCCTTCAGAGCTTCCCGTTCTGCCGCCCTCTCACCGCGCAACCGAGCCCGCTCTGACTTAACCCATTCCCGCCGCTCTGCATCGCGAAGTCCCAGCTCCTTTCCACTGGCCACTAACTTTTCCACCTCCATGTCGGTTCTCTGTCACCACGCCTCTTGGACAAGCCTCGTGACCTCTTTGAGATGTTATTGAAGAGGTCCTGTCGCGGACGCCAATTGTGATGAACTCAGGGTTCGTTGATGGGAACCACGAGCCGTGCACACGGAGTCAATGACGACAGAGGCCACAGCACGAAGGGGAAATGTAGCAGCGATGTATTATGCGGCAAAAACAGCTCAACTCGGTTATGGGCAAAACGGAAAGAAACCAAAACGTTACACACGCGGCAAACAGAAAGGAAAAAGGAGAAAAACAACAAGCGGGCTTCAGTCCTGCACCTTCTAACAGTCCCGCTAAAGTCCCAGTTCAGCGAGGGTAGCAAACGCCCAACATACGCGTGCAATCTGGACTGCGCTCACATGGATTCTCGCAGTCACACTATCCGAGGGTCGCAGACGTGCTGGTCTCGTTTGGCTGGCCCCACGTCACTCGAACCACAGGTGGCCCGATCCGGTGGCGCAGCCCAGCGGTGGCGCAGCCACATGAGGTGGCCCGGCGCGGTAGCACGGACCTCTCGCCCGGAGGCCCAAGAGAGGCAGGCAGGGGCGGTGGCTCTTACGGGTGGTCCTCTCGAACAGATGGCGGCCCCGCCCGAGGGTTGATGACCAGACTCCCTGGCGCAAGGCACGGGTGCCCGGTGTGGTAGCGGGTACGAGCGACCGGCGCTACGGCACGGCCCCCGTTGTGCGGCGGTCACTGGCGTTCTCCCGGCGCGGTAGCACGGGCGCCGTTGGTGGGTGTAGATCACGTTCGGTGCTGTCGAAGCTCACACCGAGCTTCCGCCGACCGAGCATCCGCCGACCGTCGCGTTCCATCCACTCACGCGCTCGCGCACCGGGGCATTATTGTCCTCTAATTGCAAGCATACCCCTTCGGGGATGGGCGGTACCATTACACACACACACACACTTCTGGCAGATTTATGAGTTGCACTTTATTTATTCTGAAAATAATTCACTCAGAACAGCATTGCCACCATTAGTTTCCTGTACATGAGTGGCCAAAAATATGTTTTGTTTTTAGACTTGAGGGTTCCTCAAAGTGGCCTCCTTTTGTAACTTAAACAAGCGAAAATTCCTTCAACACTCGTAAATTGCGTTAATTCACATTCGAAAGATCGAACGCAATTTGTAGATATGGACGGTAATTCTTCCTCTTCTCTAACAGTGATTTACGGTGTCCCCTAGGGGAGTGTGCTGTGGCCCCTGCTTTTTTGCTGTATGTTAATGATTTATTCTCGGTTGTTGGCGATACTCTGAATAATGGAATGTTCGCGGATAATGTCATGACTTATATGGAAGTGCAGTCTGCTTCCGACCAACATCTTCTCGAAAGGGCTTTATGTGCATGTCACCTTGGTGCGACAAGGGGGGATGAAAATGAATACTACAAGAACGGTTTATTTACGTACAACCAAAAAACTAAACCCCATTATTTTTAGGTACAAAATAAAATCGCCTTAATCGAGGACGTTAGTAAGGGTAAATACCTAGGTGTCATAATAAACTCTAGATTAGATGGGAAAGACACGTTCGGCATGGAACTTCTTCACCTCTATAAAAACTTGGTCTTTCACGGCATGAGCTTCTAGGTAGAATTGGTAAGGTTAAGCTTTTAGCGTACAATTTCATTGTAAGGCCAAAGCTGGAGTATGAAGCGGTTGTTTGGGACCCCTGAACAATCAAAAACACTAACGAATTTGAGAAGCTTTAGAGGAGGGCTGTTTGTTTTATTTATAATAAATGTAAAGAAGTGATTCTCTGTAAAGTATTATGGCACTGAACAAAATCCCACCGCTACACACTAGACGACAAATTGCCCTCTTAGCTTTTCCAGAAACTCTAAATAAATCTGAGACTGCATTATCACCCACTCCATTCATTAGTCCGTTAGCCACAAGGAAAACCCGACACATACATAAGCATAGTTCATCCCCCTAGTTTGCCTGAAAAAATATTTTCATGTTTTCATACTTTTCACGCACGGTAGATGACTGGAACAAATTTCCAGAAAGAATTTTCAGTGGAAATTTTACGAAAGGCCGACAAGATCATTTTCATCATCACATCATCATCACCAGCCTGTCTACGCCCACTGCAGGGCAAAGGCCTCTCCCATTATTCTCCAATTACCTCGGTCCTGGGCCAACTGTGACCAATTTATCCCCGCAAACTTCTTGATCTAATCTGCCCATCTAACTTTCTGCCGCCCCCTGCAGCGCTTGCCTTCTCTAGGGATACACTCTGTTACCCTTAATGACCAGCGGTTATCTTGCCTTCGCATTACATGCCCTGCCCAAGTCCATTTCTTCTTCTTAATTTCTACTAATATGTCTTTAACACCAGTTTGCTCCCTGACCCACTCCGCTCTCTTCTTGTCCCTTAATGTTACACCTATCATTTTCCGCTCCATTGCCCGCTGAGTCGTTCTCAATTTAAGTTGAACCCTCTTAGTGAGTTTCCAAGTTTCTGCCCCGTAGGTGAGTACCGGTAAGATGCAGCTGTCATACACTTTCTTCTTCAAGCGACAATGGTAGGCTGCTATTCATTATCTGATAATGTCTGCCATATCCACCCCACCCCATTCTGATCCTTCTAATTATCTCTGCCTCATGGTTGGGATCTGGGGTCACAACTTGGCCTAAGTATATATATTCGCTTACCACTTCCACTGCCTCGCCGTCTATCTCAAACTGCTGTACTGTCCCGAGGTTATTGATCATTACTTTAGTTTTGTGCATATTATTTTCAGGCCCACGGTTCTACTCTGTTCGCCCAGTGCGGAAAGCATGCTTTGCAATTCGTCCCCCGAGTTACTTAGCAAGGCAACGTCATCAGCAAATCTGAGGTTACTGAGGTATTCTCCATTAACCCTTACTCCCACCTGTTCCCAATCCAACGTTCTGAATACTTCTTGTAAGCATGCTGTGAATAACATTGGAGAGATTGTGTCTCCTTGTCTGACACCCTTCCTTGTAGGTATTTTACTGCTCTCCTTATTGAGGATGATAGTAGCTGTAGACCCATTATAGATATCCTCTAGTATTCTTACATAATGCTCATCTACCCCCTGGTTCCGTAATGCCTGAATGACTGCTAGGGTTTCGACCGAGTCAACTGCTTTCTCATAATCTATGAAAGGTATATATAGGGGTTGAGTATACTCAGCGCACTTCTCTATCACCTGATTGATCGTGTGAATATGGTCCATTGTTGAATAACCTTTACGAAACCCTGCTTGTTCTTTAGGTTGACTGAAATCTAAGGTTGCAGAGATTCGGTTAGCAATTAGCAACTTTTAATTACGGACATTGAGGATTTTCGTGGCGCTTCTCGAAGTTGTACGTGATTGCCACGTTTTCTAGTTCTATTTGGATTAAAAACCCTGTTATGCCTGTACGGAAAATTAAATTTCACCGTAGCCTGTTTATTTCGTATGTGTCCAAGCGAATTCTAAGTTAATGTTACCCCCCTGTCTTTATTGCAATGTATAGTATTGCATTGTACGTGCGTGTATACTATTTTTTTTATTTGCCCGTCATGGTTGGACAATTTACTTGGTCTGCAGTATTCTGTAAATTCATAAATAAATAAATAAATAAAAAGGCTCTACTTAACAGAGTACGGACACGAAATATCAAAGCTGAAAAACTCGGCAAAAAGTTTTCTTTGCATACCAAGATTTTAATAGCAACCGTTCAATACAACACATTTCAAATCCATTTTAATCTTTCCATCCACGAAAACCTCACAATGAATACCCTTTCGACATTGGCATCAGTAAAACCCGTGTGGCACCTCGCTATGCACTTCACCCCAAACTGCCGACATCAGTGCTCCAGTGACTTGCACAACACACTGGCTGCTGATGGTGCTCGTTTCAATTCATCGTGCATCACGTCACAGTTTCAGGGTTCAAATCGTGCGGCCCGGGTGTGTGCGACAATGGCCAGCCAGGGCGTGCTCGCCCACTCAATAGCGCGTGCGTCCGGACTGACCCTGATGCAACGTGAACAGTGACATCAAGAGCACCATTCTCTAATGGCAACCGCCTTGGTGTTCGTTTTCTCGAAGCACAAAGTGCACGAATAAACAAGGAGGGCCCGTACGGAGGTGGCTCGGAGACTTGTACGCCCTGTTTTATAGCCGCGCTTACTCTACCAGGCACAGGTTTACTGACTGACAGCACAACAATGCGCGAGGCTTGAGGCTATCAACAGAGAGGCCATCCACACCATCCCGGCACTTCCTCGTCTCACTGCAATTTCTATCTTACAGGAGCACGCCTAGCTAAATTCTATCACGGAGCTTGTAAATCAGCGTGAAGAAGGAAGAAAGCTCAAGCGTTTTATATACCCACGGTCGGAGCGCTCCAGTCGTAATTCTGTAAGGAGCCTCCCATGAGTTCATCCGTAGACGACCTTCCACCATGGTGCTATACAGCAATAACAACAAATAAGACAAAGAAGCTTTTTCGCCGTGAACAGCCAGCGCCAAGCTCAGATATCACAGTTCCTGAAAGTTACTGTGTATTGTACACAGATGCAGCCCTTCTCCCGCATGGGTAATGGACCGCTTTCGTCAGTTCCACACACTCAGAACTGAAATGGTCGCGCGGTTATTCCACTGACACGCCAGAGCCGCTGCTACTGGAGCTCCAGGCTGTATATGATGCAATCAAAGCCGCAAACGCCCTCCCTAACATAAGAGAGGCGCATGTATACACAGCTTCGCTCAGTGCTGTGGAGCACCTGAAGCAAGTGACAAACACTCCTGTGATCTGCAAGCACATTTACGGCCTCCACATGACAGCACAGGTACGCGTACATTGGTTACAGGAGCACGGGCACAATTTTTTCAACCGATTAGAGGACAATCTTTGGCACTCTCCTCCCCACCTGAATCTGAATCTCCACCTAAATATCTTCCTAGTGATCCACGCTCCCGCCTTTTTAGCCATAAAATCACTCCTGAGAAGGGAAACACGTGTCCTAATTCCCCGTGTGCCTGCTTCCTCCCCCCTAATCTTGCCCCGGTGGAGGACGTTTCTCTCAAAGCGGCTTCGGGATGGGGTTGCTCTCACACTTTCCGTCACCTGGACTTGGGAACCCGCACCAGAATGCCCAATACCATGTCCCAAGTGTCCAGATCTGGCAGCTGAAGTGCATGTCAATTATCTCTTGTGGACGTGCACAGGAAACAGAAAAGCTAGGGACCGTGCACTAGGAGTGGTTTGTCTTCGGTGGGAGAAACCGGGCGACTTCAACCAGTTGGTGCATGAAGACCACTACTGCAGGCTGCTGCTGAAATTTTTACACGAAACCGGGTTTTATGCCTACCTTTATAGTTGCACAGGGTCATCAATTTCCGACTACCTGTGCTTTGGTACTCCTTCTCTTTCTTCTATCTAATGTCTTATCTTTTCTTCATAAGCCACATGGTAAAAATGCGAATAACAAAAAAAAAACAAGACTCAAAATACCTCCAGTACTCACTCGCATAACGACTGCACTCGCGTATTCGCACCCCTGAAGTTTTTTTGCAAATTCGATTTTAATGTCCCGCCGATGATTATTTGTACTCCTTCTTTTTCTTCTACCTAATGTGTCATCTTGTCTTCATAAGCCGCATGGGGAAAATGAGAATAAAAAAACAAGGCACAAAAAAATTACCGTACTTACTCGCGTAACGACCGCACTCGCTTAATCGCACCTTAAAAGTTTTCGTCAAAATGTGATTTTTTTAATTTCCCCCCCTGTGAACGCACCCTGAACTTGCAACAGCAGTATGTCGCATGTGTGCCAAGTCTAGTTGATGATGGTCGCCCTTACCTTTTTTTTCTTCCCTTTCAAAGCGGATATGGCTCGTTATTCTGCAGACTTGCCGATATTAGCGATATCGGCAACCATCGGCAAGCACATAATGTGCTTACAAGACAAAAAAAAATGCGCTCAGCTTGTTGCAGCGACCTCCATGCCTGTTTTGATGTCCCACACTGTGACAGCGGAAGCCACTTATTGGCCGTCCTCTGGTCTCCTCACAGCAAACTTGCTTGCCTCTTCTGTGCTCAAAGGTTTTTTGCAAAAAAATTACCCTGCGTAATGAACACAGCCATACATTTGCATCAAATTAAAAACAAATTGCTGTCATTACGCCAGTAAATACGTTATTTACCCTGTGTTCAACCACTTGATGTTGCATTCTATGATTCCTGGCCTGGTAGGTACCCGCAGCAAAGAGAAAAACGTTCTCCATCTTCCCTGAGGAGGATGAGAAGCAGCAGTGGGGGTTGGTTGGTGTGTAAGTATAAATGAAGTAAGTAGTGTGAATAGAGTTGGTGTGTTGTGTTAGAGTAAGGAGACGCGTAGGTAGGGTCAGGAGGAGAATGAAGGAGAGACGCGCATGCGCAGTGTAGTATTGCGCAGCGCGTGTGCACAACTGGTTTATAAGGCTCTGAGGAGGAGACTGGAAGAGAGACGCGTATGCGCAGTGGAGGTGTGGACGTCGCAAAAACAAGGGAAGGAGCAGTCTCAACCATAAGCATCCTACGGGAAGATGGTGTATTCTATTGGAGGGGCGGGTGTTAGAGTGGAGAGGCAGTAAAGATAGAGAGAGGTACAGTTTACGTTGTATGAGTTTGTCTTTATTTAGGCATTATCCTCATCATGTTCAACGAAGGTGACGTCGAGCTGTGGTTGGCGTTCCGCTGTGATTATGATCGCCTTATGGTCTGTGAAATGTAAAGTCAAGGGTGGTTGTTGTGCATGAACCCTAAGGTTTCTTAAGATGATGTCGATGCACGTTACATGGATGGTTGTGGGCTGCTTGTAATCACGGCCCGCCGAGACTCACCGACGCACGCCGCCAACGGCGACGATGAAACGTCAAAGGCGCGAGCAGTGTGCTCGTCTCGTGCCGGCCCAGCTAGACACCGGCAACACTTTCGCTCTAGGAGCCCTTATAGGGGAAGCGTGCTCGTCTCGTGCCGGCCCAAGAAGACACCGGAAACACTGTCGCTCCAGTAGCCATTAAAGGTAAGACACCACCAGGCGTTCAGCAAGCCGAGAATGTGCAGTGGAGGTGTGGACGGCGCAACAACAAGGGAGGGACTAGGCCCCGACCTTGAGATGCATCGCATTTAAGATGTAACGCGAAAATTTCATACCAGCACTTTTATTTACATAGATACATGAACTGCATGCTAATGGCCCTTTCTGCGATTTGTTGCCCCCATCTGTCCACTATTCCTCAGCTGACCATGGAAAACATTCAATAAAGTGTCAAGTCTAGATTGGACACGTCTAGAAGCTGAGTGATTCAAATTGAACTTTTTGTGATCTTTCTTGAAAGATTTACCCAAAAACAATTCCTCACTGTCTTGGCTAATGTACAATGCATAAGCTTCAGTCACATACTGTACTTGGTACAGTTTCATACACTAAAGCGGAGCTTCTAATGTCTCCCTCATGTGTACGTAGCCCACCCAAAAGGCAATGCAGGAAAGTGAACTTTTCTTGATGATGATCGTGACGGGCATGGGTGAAGTGAAAACACAATAAAACGCTTGCCGAGATGTGAACCGTATAAGGGTGTGTGGCGTCTATTCCGTTGCGCCATTCCAGCAAAGTTGAAGCAATTTGGGTTGGCATCTTCGTGCAAAATTTCACAGAAAATGCAAACATCCATCCAACAACGACATTGGCTGTACGCTACAGAAGGTCATGGATTGCCTGCATCAGTAAAGCTCTAGAGACCAAACTGGCACTGCAGCAAGCCGAGCCGATAATAAAGCCGTGCTCGCTACTGGGCTGGTTAAAGTGGTGTATGACTTGATTTTGGAAAGTTTCACGTTCCCCTAATTTAGTAATTTCGACAGAGGAGTAGTTGATTTTTTATTAGGTCTTCGCACCAGAAACTAGGTAACTCCTACATATTTGTTTGGCACATAACCGCGGCAGCCTGCGAGCTGACACAGTCTGTCTGCTGCTAATTTCGAGTGGACCACAAAACGCCATTTCTGGAGGCATTCACCGGCTTTCCACGGGTACTCAGCAAGCTGATGTAGACCAAGTCTTGATGTCCAGGCCCTGCACCAACATGGTAGGGGCCAGGTCCATGTACTTTTTTTCCACTGAAAGCCTCTTCTGCAGATGCTGCAGGAGCTAGATTAAATGCTTTGTCAGCATAACTGAAAGTTGCATGAGCTGTTAATACACCTTTGAAAAACAAAATGCGTAAATATGGCGATGCAGAATAAGACCACGCAACCCACTACAAAAAAAACGCACAACACATCGTCTTGTGTGTTGTTTTCTGCAAAAGCAAAAGAGGGCAATCTCTGCCGTATTTATTAGTAACTGGGATCGCCCGAGGAATGGGAGGAATGAGTGCGGGGTTAACCATGCGCACCCATTAGTTCGTTAGGGGTTAGCATGGTTTACAGAATTGCATTGTCATGTTAGTGTGTGTATGTGGCCAGACAGGATGCTGTCTAAACGCCCGTCTGAGAGAGCATGTGTCTATGATTAGCAATTCATCGAGCGCAAATCTTCCAGTAATTATAAAAAAGTGTGGGTGTCACTTTTGCCTTGATAAGACTGTGGTGTTGTACAGGCATACTGATCAGATTACTAGGGAACTGGTTGAAGGTTTCTTTATCAATGAACTTAGCCACAAGTGCATCAGCACATCTTATATCCCTCTACAGTGGGAGGAGCACACGCTAATCAGCACCATGTTTCTGCAATGTATGATTTGTTTTCATACATAAATTTTGTGTTTTTCAAATAAATGGCAGTTGTGAGTAACTGCGTGTGTGTGTCTCTCCAGTCTCTACCCGCTATTTGGGCATTTTGAAGTTTTTCAATGCCTTTAGGCCCTGCCACATACTATTTGTTTCATATACAGCTTCATCCCTTCACCTTCAATGTACACTTTACTGACAAAATGCTTTTGGTGCCTTCTCATAACGCACCCAAAATGCCGCGTAACCTTCATAGCCCCTCGGAAGCTCTCATTCTGCCGCCATTTGTTCTATCGTATTTTTCTCTCTTTTCCTTATATTTGGCTGTCAATTTCGCGTTTTTTGGCGCAATAATACGTTTTCGGAACAGAAGCTACGTTTCCCATTTGTACTCCCGCGCCGTGATGCCCCTTTACTGCACGATAAGCTAGAGCACTAAAGCGTGGACAAGGCATACTCGAAATAATAACGTTATCAAACACATGCATACTCACGTTCGATACAGTGCACCTTACACTTCCCGGTTTGCGCTGTGTGGAGTGCACGCCACCGGTTTTATAGGCCTTGAGCAGTGTTACGGTCTCCTCCACAAAATGAACGATGAAGCGCTTGAAATTGCGGGTGGAATGTGCCGGGACATAGCATCGTAACACTCACCCTCTTTCTTGTTAAAGTGTGTAGCTCGCTAAATTCACTTAAATTTAGCGTGTTCTGCTCACTTGAACGAAAAATAGGATCAGTGCGGAAAGACAAACTACCCGTTGGATACACGAAGCAGTAATTTGTTTGTGCAACCACGTCTGGTCTGAATTTTTCTACTGTCTCTGTTCTTCGTCTAAGTATGCAGAAAGTGCTAACACCATAAAAGTATCGGGAACTAGAATGACACCTAGGAGGCCGAGGCAGCAACGCAAACAACAAGAGGTCACGCAGCTTTAACTACACAGTACAGTGGTGTACACAACTACCAAAAATATAATAACGATGTCAATAACACTGCTGGGAACATATGCGCATAGCTGTCTTCTTTGCTGCTCTTTGGTTTCTGAGACAGCAAACGTTGGAGGGTGGCATGGCTGAGCTACGCTGAGGCAATGCTGCAAGTCTTTCTTGAAATGTCGTAAGTATACGTCATCGGATAAGGAGCTTGCACCAATCCTAACATTCACGGTATATTCACGCAGCTGCAGCTTCCTTTGGCCATACTTTGTTGACAAACAACGCAATTCACACGCTGGATGCTGACGGCGCTGAGCGTTCACTCGGACGACCCAGGCAAACACTGCGCCCATTTCGTCATTTTCCCTACGAGCCCCACGTGACGTCACGTTTTGCTTGCGTGAACTAAGAATTTTCTTCCTCCTAGCTGTTCCGCCAAGAACGGCTCAAAAGATCTGGCTCTCTCACTCGGATTGTCTGCTCTTAAGACAGAGGGGCTGTAGGAATTTCAAGAATTGCCCCCTCCTGGCCCAGTACGCCAGTTCCTTTATTGCGCCGATAATAGACTGCGCAAAATTCGTACCGAAGAGCCACCTCACCTGACCCGGCTCTTCGGCTCAGTTCGCTCTTCTTCCTCCGTAGTTGTGTGGTGGATGGCTTTGCTGTGGTTCGCCCCGTTCGGCACACATCACTGAGCGGGCAAGAAGGGGCTTTCTCTCCCCAAAAGAAGTGCCACTCACTTTTACTGAGCCGCGCATCACCCGCTCTTCAAAAAGGTCGGCTAAAAAGATCCAGCTCGATCCTCGGCGACGCATCTCAACTTCAGAGTCCCGAAGGTACGCCCCGAATGGCAGCGTTACCACGGGACGCCTGTTGCTCTACGTGGGTCTAGAGAGCGAGCTATGACGACAAGGCGCGCCCTAGAGTGCTCTGCACTTGAGTATTACGAATTCCTGTAAACCATAGCTACAGGACCTTTTTCAACCTGCACCAAACACTATCGCCAGTAAATCCACATGCGTACATAAATATAATTTATTATAAACCACATATACGTGCGCAGCGACTAGTCGTAACAGCGCTACTCTACAAAGCATAAAACCCCAATTAGTTTCCAAGTACTCCGGGCAATATAACACTTTGCACGACAAATGTCTATCTAAGGTGGGAAAATAGGCTACTCCGCAATCAATCCATAAAAAAATTCACATCTGTTCACAAAAAGAGTTCCGAAACTCGTTGAAAGTCAATACGGCATAATAGTGATGCTCAGGATGTTGTTCTTGGCTACTACAAAACGCGTGGACCAGCGTAACAGGAGGGCTTCTCGCCTAGGACTGCCAACTTATATTCCTGGTGACTCAAAGAGATTGACCGCACACGCCACAGCAATGGAAACATCGCCCGTTCCGGTCGGGCGCGAAGACACGCGGCACCACGATATCGATACAAACGCCCTAGCACTCACCAGGAAATTCACCAAGACGTCGTTTGAACGTGTGTTCATTGTAAGTGTAAAACGAAACATTTTTGTATAGTGTTGAGCGGTTGGAGGTTAATGTTGCGAGCTTTGTTTCACGCAGCCGTCATCCGGCAGAGTGGCTCGATATACAGGGTGTAAAGCACTGGTTACATCAACCATCCCGTACACACTGATCTGTCCACTAAGATATATCTGAGACTCCAGGTCGAAGGTTTAAGACAGGGCTGATGGTAATGTCTTTGTAACAAGTGTCCGTTCGTTCGATGGTTACGTCCCCAATCCCTAACTGACGCAGAAACGTAAGCCGGCAGGGGTGGTTTACTTGGTCGAATGCTTACCTTAAATCCAGTTGTAGCGGTTCTTGTGGAGTAAAGCCCAACGCTGCCTCGCATGCACTCTGGATCGCGGGTAACTTGATGATAATGCGAACCATGACGCTATCGGTCTGATCATTCTCTGCCATGCCTCTTATCTCCGTCTCCAGTTGCTCGGCCATGAACTTCCAGTACTTTGTTGTCAGCTGTTAGTAGTGTGATAGGGCGGTTGTTATTCACGTGTGGGGTGGTTACTTTAACAGTTTTTTGCTTCCCCGCATGGATAACGGGAGCAGTTTTTCTATCTCTATGCCTTCAAGAACTCTCGCGAGGATGGGGCTATTTTCTTTGCGGAAATTGAGTGTAACTCTGCGACGGTTCCATCTGTGCCAGGGATTTGTTTGCAGCTTTCCAGAACCCGGCGGGTTCAAGCGCTTCAGTGCTGAATAGCCGGAAAATGTGGTCGGCGAAGGCAGAAGCCTCCTCCTCACTTCCGGAGGCAAACCCGCCGTTCTGTACAATCTCGCTAATGTTTTTGGGTGAAGCTCTCCCTCTCGAAGTCCCGCCTCATTCTCAAACTGCTTTTCTCGACTGCGGACGAGGGCACAACAGTAACGCCGGTCTGGTTCTTTAATTGATTCTTGTTTTGCGAATTTCATGTCCTTATTTAGTTCTCCTGTCGGTTCTATCCCGACCTCGAGAGCCCGCGAGGGGTTTCCGAAGGTTGCGCTCCTTCGCTCCACTTTCAGCAGCCTCCATTCTGCACTAAAGGACACATCGGCACGCATTTATACCTTTTTGAAATTGTATTCCGTCGGCACTTTGCTTCGTGTTACTAGGAGTCATCCTCATATCCTTCGATATTATCGTGGTCCTCATGCCAAGCATTAAATGCGGGTTAGGACTTGACGGCAGCGCTGCAGTTTTTTTTTTTTTTTTTTGCTGAAGTCATTGCGCGTGCCGTTGACGCTGGGCGGTCTCCGCTAGGCACCTGTTCACGAGCGCTCCGCATATTATAAGTATTTTTTTCTACACCACCCATCTTACGGATTGTACAACAGCTCCGCTGTTAAAACGTTGGACATTGAGCTGGTGTAAAGTGTTATCTGTGTGATGGCGCGGAGGAAACGGAAGTGAAAGTGTGGAAGGAGGGTCGGAGCAACGCTATGAGGAAGGCCGATGCAGCACGCTACGGGAAAGGGTGATAGCTCTATCAAGGGGAACTAGACTCCGAGGGCGCTGTCCAAAGCCTTTGGTAATTTGGAGATGGGAGCAGCCGCAAGGGTTACCCAAACATTCAAAAGTAGGTCAGTACGAGGGCC
Source organism: Haemaphysalis longicornis (assembly GCA_013339765.2). Classification (NCBI taxonomy): domain Eukaryota; kingdom Metazoa; phylum Arthropoda; class Arachnida; order Ixodida; family Ixodidae; genus Haemaphysalis; species Haemaphysalis longicornis. The sequence continues at coordinate 28,755,964 of CM023452.1, read as the reverse complement.
AACAAGGCTTTCGTCTAAAGTCGTTGGTAGTTCTGAGGATCCGCCTTTATTTTAAGGAATAATAGATCAGCACAACCTAGCAATTGTAACATGCCTTATGCTTCTCACAAGGCATTTATTAATTTTACAAAAATAGTTTTCATCTAACATAACAAAACGCTATTCAAACACCAAGTGTATGTTTAAATCATTTTTTTTTCAGTAAGGCAACTTCACAAATAGCTTGAAACAAATATGTTTTTAAATGCAAGTTAGTACATTTGTTTAGACGTTTACGAACATAGCCAGTACAGTAACCGACCTAATATTTCAGTTAACGCTTTTACAATAATCGCTTGCCGCTGTTATGAAGTATTTTCCTAGTGGCATTACGTATGTTTCATGTATATGAGGACGTGTTACGCTAATCATTCGTCCAATGGTCGATTTGGTAAATGGAGTAGCGATACATGATTGAAGCGTCAACGTCGAGATCACTGTTTTATGAGCTCGCGTTTCCGGCCTGAGAAACTCTCCATTGAGAACCTTTTACGATCTAGTCCCAGTCAGCGCCAATCGGAAATCGCGTACTCGGAACCAGAATGAGGAGGGCCAGGGGATGCTTGTAGATGGCGCTCCGAGAAAGGAAGTCACCAGGCGCATCTGGAAATAGAAACAGCAGGCGATAAATCGGGCTGGCTCCTGCCGCACGTGCAATAGGAGTAGCCTGGAGAGGTGAAGGAACGGGTGGGGGTGAACAGGACGATCGTGGCAATGGCAAGCGGACGAAATTAGTTATCGAAGGTGCTGCCAACGAGGGTGGTCAATTCCTGACGGGCGTCGTCACAAAGGTCCACAGAAAGTACAACAGCACATTAATAAAATGTCCATCTAGGCTTTCCGCTTCGTATTCTTACGAAGTCATCACCGCTTCCCGTATATGTTTCTCCAGTTTTTGTGCCAATATTCATCATAGATGAGTACCAACTTCCCAGCTTTCAATTTTTCTGTACACGCATGTACAAGGTAAGCCATTACGTCTACATCTAAACACGTCCTCCCAGCGTGATGGATTAGAAACTATATCTTATATATGCGCACAACGAACAAGATCAGTTCAAATTTTTCACCTGGTGGCACTCCACTTTGGGCCTAAGCACCTTAGCATTTCGCTCTTTCTGGGGCTTGACGTCCTTGTACACAGTGTTGCACATGCGCGAGGAGCATTGGATTGGAATGGATTAGATGAGATTTGATCTGATTGAAATGGGCTGGATTCGATTTGGAGTTGGTTGGAATGGATTGAAATGAATTGGATTGAATTGTACCGGATTACATTGCATTGGAGTTGTATATACTGTACACACTCGTTATCACTCATTTCCATGCGCGAGTGGGCAATACCACAGGTGATCTACGGTAAGAACGACCCCAGTGCTTTACCAACTAGTCATTATTAACTTCGTGGAGATGCGTGAATTTTTTGTCTCTTCACCCTGTCGCGGGAACGTTAGTGTATGCGCAAAGATAACAGGAGGCAGCAACCTTAGTGCCGGACTGGAATATCCTACCTTGACGTCAAAACAGCTACCTTGATTTTTTGAATTTTTTTATTGACATTTTCTTTTCGGCCCGTTTAAGGTACGGAGTACCTGGGACCGCACAACGTCCGTCGGCGTCCGCGCGCATAGCATTTACAATCGCAAATAATCGCACAGGCACAGGCAGAATTCGAGAGCCCGTGTAGGGTTGACCAGACATAGTTGATGTTAGTCGTCTTACCCATTGGGCTACGACCATGAGTTTGTACCCAAGAGTCAAACGGCTTACTTCTACGCCTGTAATGGTGAGGAGTAACTTAGAACCTCCCAATGAATGTCCGCGTCCGTTTGTGCGCACACCAAAATCAAGGGAATATCAAGCGAAGTTCGACTTCAGCCGTGAGTTTCAGTTTAATTCAGGGAAAAATGGAGGTGCAACTCACAGCTCGTATCAAATGACGGTCGGGGAGTAAATCGGATGTCACTCAGGGAGTACCTTGAATGTCATTTCGAGTCGCCGTACTCCGCACCGTCCTCGAAGTGGGGGATACGCGTCATTTTAGGTAATATTTTAGCCTTTAGATTCGCGAAGTGCATCGCTGTATAATTATGGAATCTCGGTCTGTCAAATGCGGTGATGTCGGAGTTACCGTGTCATTGCCAAGGGTGTGATATATCCGCTAAGCTACTAAACTCAATTTCCGCGTCGTGTTCATCTTTTTCGAAAGCTCCTCTCGTGCAGGGTTCTTTGGAAAACCATGAAAGAATCGTGGTGGGATTTTTAAGGCGATGCCCTTTTTTTGCTTTACTGGTGGAGACCGGGAACAAAGGAACGCCCTGCAGCAAACCAACTTTCTCCGACGATGATGACGAACGTGTGTGAAGTGAAAGATGGTTGACACGCGACGCTTTCTCGGGATAAAAGCCAGCGTCTTCAACGACCAAGGTAGAAGACCAACATCCAAATTGTTACGCTAAAAATGCCCTGCAGGAAAGCCGACTCACAACATGACTTTTTGCTAAAGCACATCAAGCACATCAAGAAAAAACCCAGTTCGGCTTGTCACAATCGATCCTGGGTCTCTCGCGTTATGAAGCGGACGTCAATCGTGTCGGGTAATTCCGACATGGTCTAAGCAGTTTGACCCGCCCCGGTGGCGCAGTGGCTAAGGCGCTGTGCTGCTGAGCACGAGCACGCGGGTTAGATTTCAGGGCACAGCTGCCGCCTTTCTGAAGAAAACGAAGAGCAAAAACGCCCGTATGTACGAGATTTCGGCACGTGTTAAATACCCCAGGTGGTCAAACTTAATCCAGAGCCCGCCGGTACGGTGCGCCTTATCGCCTTCCTTGCGTCGGCGCGTTAAGCATTACAATCAATCAAAATCAATCTAAGCAGTCTGGATTTTGTACTTTGACTTTGAATGAGGTTACAAGGAAAGAAGCTTCGTGCTTTCACCTCCATCTTCTTGTGAAAAGGCCTTCGATTTCTTTTAGTCGGTTGTAAAAAGGGCACCTTTTACACAACTGGTGCCACTTGAACAGTTCGATACAATATTTGTAAGGCATGGGAGCTAAGAACCCAGTGTTTCTGCTGAACCCTTTTCTTTCACAACCACCTCTGGCACTTTTGGGAATTGTAGGAATATAAATGAATCAATAAATAATTGACGATGTTAGAACGTAGTGATAATTAGAACAATTCGTTTTCTAGAAATTTCCCATTATTTCTCCCAAGTTATAAAAACAGAGGACGTAAAAATCCTTCGCAGACACGAAAATGTAGGCTACCAATCAAGATTAGCTACCTGTTGAGCCGCATGTTATGCATATTCGAAAAATGACCCAGTGACCTTTCCTAACTAAATGGACGCGAGGATTGCATGGAAAACAGATATATTTTCTCTCAACGGTACCTGCAGTTCTGTTTCCGCACGTAATGGGGGTATGCGGTACTTAGGCCAGGTGTTATGGGAGTTTCAAACGGTTCCCCCTATGTACACCTCTTGTTTAGGTATTCTCATATCTTTTTTTCTGGAATGCTGAATGGAGGGACAAGCGGTTATTTTTTTGAAGCCTGTGTCTGAGTGCGTGACCCTGCGTGATTGCGGTAGGTGGATACATGACCGCAGACGAGATACGACCATCAGCCGGAAACCATAAGTGTTGTTCGTGTTTTTAAAAATATAGTTCCAACAGTCTGGAAACGCTAATACACGTCACCCTCCCTCCCTACCCCATCCCCCAGCCGTGGGCACGCGATCTGGCCAACTCACAATAAGAGTACAAGCAATGCCTCACCGCTCACGAAAGGCTGCTGCGAAGGCTAACACCCCAGAAAGCCACGTTCAGTCTTAAAAATCAAACTGCGCGCAAATTAACGAGGACGTGAACACACTGAAGGCACCACAAGCGCAGACTCACAACTGGTTTATTGTTACAAAATTCGAACATACCCAGGCGCCCCACATACGTCAGGCGCCCCACATACCCATACCCAGGCGCCCCACATACGTCACATTCTCAGCGCTATCGGCTGCACACACAAATAAAAAGCTAGTGTTTTTAGCTCCTAATAAGTTAAGTAAGATCTGCCCAAAAGTGAACAAAAAGGGCAGGAAAACGTCAAGGAGCATGTGGTATTAATCACAAAAAGAAGTTCGTCCAATGTGCCACGGGGGTTGTTTATTCCATACCACTTGTATGCGGCAAGGTATACATTGGCCAAACCGGGCGTTGTTTAAATACAAGACTTAAGGAACATAACTATCGAAAGAAAAAACGGGACCCTCAGCCACATGTCTTCCCATTGCCGCGCATGCGTTCCTGAATGTACCCCTGAATGTACCCCTGTGTTTGAGCGCACAACCATTTTATTTAGGCATAAGAATCAGCAGACAAGAGAAATTGTCGAGGCCAGACACATTTTAAAAGCTGGTTCAGATTGTATTAGTCACCCATCTATTGTCTTGCTTAGTTGCGAAGTCGCCTACATAGATGGGCACTAAACATGAATTTGAAGCCTCTTCAGGGCATGCGTGGTGAAGAGGGGGAGGATATTTCATGTGTGATGGTGTTATCGTCGCGGAATTATCTGTCATTCGTGTGCTTCTGAGTTTTTTATTTGTGTGTGCAGCCGATAGCGCTGAGAATGTGACGTATGTGGGGCGCCTGGGTATTTAATGTTCGAATTTTGTAACAATAAACCAGTTGTGAGTCTGCGCTTGTGGTGTCTTCAGTGTGTTCACGTCCTCGTTAATTTGCGCGCAGTTTGATTTTTAAGATGCGTCAATACCAACTCGCCCAACTTTCGACTCTTTCACGTTAAGTCGTGCAGATATCCTGGAGACGTCAGCAATCGACATTGCAGATGTCCAGGAGACGTACCGTTGGCATCGAAACTGCATATATTCAACGTTGCTACAACTGCCGAAAACCCATCCATATCACACAAAGGATAACGTAGAATAGACATCTCATGGAACTTTTGTATGCTGTTTACAAAACTTTAGCTTACTGGTACATCTTATGGATATTGTATTGGTATGCATGCAAGAAGTATGTAGATGTCTGTTCTACATTGTTTTTTGTCTTTGGTACAAGCATTAGTTTTTTTATATTCATGACTAGTGGGCGTTAGTATGACATTATCGAGATAAACCTGTATGTTTGAAATTTGCTTTCTTTATACATTATTTGGGAGTTTGGCCAGCCCCCTTTCCAAGGTTGTCTACGTGTTGTGGGCATTTATACTTCAAATACATATCTTGCCAGCTATTCAGCACTGGGTACTTTTTCTTGGCACCTGGTTTCTTCATTAATGTGTTTCCATTTTTGAAGTACTGCATACTGCATGCATAGTGCTGAATAGTGCATAGTGCTGCATACTGAAGTGCCAAGCTCAGTATGCAGCACTCTTGCAGAAGCACACAAAGCACAGCTCCAAACAAGAAATGTCGCATCGAAAACAAGTGGCAGTAAGTAACAGCAAACCAGTCCTGATAAGCACAAGCGCCCTTGACACTAAAGCAACCACGGTAGCGTCATCGAATTGTACCACTAAGCACGGCTGTACAGGGCCTTCTGCAAATAAACTATCAGACAAACAATTCAAAAGTTAAACTAATTAAAATGACAGTCTTGCCAAGCTAGCTGTAATTAAGTGCAGCTGGTTAGTAAGAAAGTTTATAAAGTTACGTAAAACACAAAAGGGTTCAGGTAAAACCGTTTATATTGACTTCAAAATAATGTAATATGCTTTCGCAACACAACAACTTTAATTTTGATTCCTATCTGCCCTGGCCCTCAGGGTACACATTGTATAATTACAGGAATAGTACAAATATTCATGACTATAAATAAGTAACACGCAGCAGAAATTTTGACATCTAGTGAAAAGTTTGGGGAACAATAAAACAAAAGCACCTTGGAAACACAGAAGTGGTGTTGAGTTGTGGTTGTAAGTGCCATACAAATTTAAGCTACTTTAAAAAAACCAACATCAAGGGAAATGGTTATGTACACTAGAAAAAGTGCTTATACAGAAATGACTGCAGGGAGGATTCAAGAGCAGTAGAATTTACGTGATGAAATGATTCACACTTACTGCAATTGCAGGACAACCATAAAAAAAACTTTAGAAACAACTTATCGAATTCTGGTTAGGAAAACATAAAGTTACTATATTTCAATATCTCACACAAAGTGATATGATTTGGTAACAAACGAAAAAAACTGGAATACGGAAATGATTGAATAATAGTTACAACAAGGCAGTATTACACAACTACGAGATTCACACCAAGTGATACGCTCAAAGAACGATAACACAAAATAGAAAGGCATAGAAGAACGGAAGTGATTCAATGGTGTTTGAATGGAGCTTGCATCCATCATCAGTTATGGTATGGATTCTTCAACACTATGCGTTCTTTGTTGTGGTGCCAGAAACTGCCAAAATAGTTGCATACCGGTATGGTGGGAAAGTGAGTAAAAATTTCATTGTCCAGAGGCTGAAAGAAATTTAATACCTCTTCTAGCAATAAAAACTTAGAAGCCGCAGGTTGTCGACAAAGCTGATATTTGAGCAGGAAGCGGCTGACAAAACTCTGGGCCCTATATATTGTCTGGTGAAAGAATTTGATGTCTGTAACAACACGAAGATATCTAGTTAAACACAATGCAGGATCCCATTCGCAGGTGGAAAACACCGTGCTTTTCTTTTTCCCAAACCAGGAGAACTCATGCGCCAAGTTGACCGTCAACAGTAGCTTGAGCAGGCACCTTGTGCAGACTGTTTCAGTAGCACCTCCCTTGCAAGCCAGTTCTTGAATCTAGGCATGGGTACAGAAACATCTGTGTTGTTAATACAGCTTTTAAGACTGATATAATACAGAATGGCCGCCTACCATTGTCCCAAAAAAGATAGTGTTTGACAGCTGCATCTTACCGGTACTCACCTACGGGGCTGAAACTTTCAGGCTCATAAAAGGGTCTAACTTAAATTAACGACGACTGAGCAGGTAATAGAACGCTAGATGTTGGGTGTAACATTAAGGGAGAGGATATAGTTATAGTAAGGGAGCGGATATAGTTTAATGTAGCATTGAAACTACTAAGGGAACCTTAAAACTAACTATGACTGCTAAGGTGAGGTACCACTATTTATAAGAACTATATTTTGTGAATGGGGACTCTGAGGACATTTTAGATCAGCTAGAGGTCCCACCTGAACTCGCAAAATAATTTTTCTGTGTCTATCCTAACCGCTTGGTTGATTAAAGTGACAATATATGCACGGATGAAGCCGTGTCCACAAAATGCGGCAAAAGGAATCATGGACAAACCCGGACAGCGTAACTGCCATGTACGTATATATCCTCCAGTAGAATGCCGAGGTTGGCGTGTTGGAATATATGCATAACTACAAACCTTCAAAAACACATCACTGAAAAACTCGTCCTGTTGTCCTGTTCGCTTGTTCTGTTAGGCCTAAATTTTTACATGAAGTATACGCTGTACAACAGAAAGCATCAAAGTAGTGCGGGAACGTTATACTGCAGAATCACATTTAAACGAAGTCTTCCCTTAATTTAAACTCTATATCAAATTTCCAGTTGCCAGTGTATTCAGATTGCCAAGGTTAGAATTTGATTGTAGTCAGTTGTTTAGGCAGACTTTCATTAAATTAAGTGCATTTTGCTTATGTTCTTTCTGTGGCCTTTGCATTTAAACAACGGCCATGTGACGGGGGTGGCTGCGGCATTGCTTAAAAACCGTGTGGGAATGAAACCAAAATAATAGATCCCCCCACCAACTTTGGCTTCTACTGCACCTACTATACCCTGATCCCAAGCAAGCTGAATATTTTTGCTATTCAACTTTCATTAATGTACAGATAATGAGGCCACATAAGAACACCTATCACACAAGTCCTACAATGCAGTGCAGGATGGAACATAAGACGGCATTGGCTTGCACCAGAAGCTACATGGGGAAAACAAGTTAAGAAATCTTTGTCTCAGCAATGAAGCACGTGCAAAATATAAGGACTTGGGTTTCATTCAGGCCACAAACATGACTGGCAGACGGAATAATCAGGACGCAAACAAGATGCACGTGAAGTAAAACATGATACACGCAATCTATAATTCATACTCCCTCAATTTTGTGGCACAGAGCAGGCATTGTTTATTGCATAGCTGGGATGACTTGACTGTATAGCGTGCTATTCAGGGTCGGTCTTACCCAAGTAAAAGTTGGCAGTCAGTCTTGTTACGAGTTTGGTGTTGTATTTGCAGTTCAGCGCTAGACATAATATAAAAGACACCAACTTGTGCGAAAGCAAGGTTGTATATTCAGCAGGACGGTGTGCTAAAAATGGAAATTTCACAATTGCATTCTTTTAAGCTTCTTATGCTTAACATGCTGAAGGACTGAAAGTGAGTCATCATCATCACCAGCAAATCTACGCCCACTGCAGGGCCAAGGCCTCTCCCATACATCGTCAATTACCCCGGCCGGGCGCTAACTGCGATCAGTTTAGCTCTGCGAACTTCTTGATCTCATCTGTCCATCTAACCTAATTTCTGCCGCCCCCTGCCGCGCTTGCCTTCTCTAGGGTTCCACTCTGTTACCCTTAATGACCAACGCTTATCTTGCCTTCGCATTACATGCCCTGCCCACGTCCATTTCTTCTTCTTAATTTGTACTAATATGTCGTTGACACGTGTTCGTTCCCTGATCCACTCCGCTCTCTCCTTGTCGCTTAATGTTATACCCATGAACTTCCGTTCCATTGCGCGCTTAGTGGTTGGGCGTTTCCGTTCCATTGCGTGCTGAGTGCCAGCGCACAAATTTTGTCATTCTACAGTTTCTCCTCCCAAATCGCAGAAATATATACCCACAAGAGTTAAAATGGAAATGCCTGCCGCTCGTGTTCATTACATCACTGCTGCATATCAGGGTTTCCCCGTTCTAGTAACAATATCTCGTTCTGTTTTTTTAGCGACTGTACAAAAGGCGCCTTCTATGCGGCGAAAAAAAAAACAAATCGCGAAGACACTTCTAAGGCGTTTTGCCTTTACGCACGAGTGGGAAACGAGGCTGCGCTCAAGATTAAAAACAAAACATCCACACAGTTACGCCACTGGGGTAAATCAGCATTGTGGAGCCAGTAGGAGCAACGGGTGTAGCTGGCAGTGCGCGAGATGATGTTTACAAAAGGTGGTGTTGGATTTGCTATCGGATATGTCCGGGTTTATGTCTTCCCTACCTTAATAAAACTCAGTTACCGTTCAGCGCTTTGTCCTATCTTCTCTTCTTGCTATGTCCTCGTCTACGCGCACTGTTAATCCATTGAAGATCGAGTCGCCAAGAACCGTTTTTGTTGAGGCACGCTTCACAAGAGTGAACTTCGGCTTTACTGTTTTTACCAAACTTTACTAAAAACCAATACTAGGAACGTCCATTTCCTATCCAAGCAGTGATTCAACCTCGCGAATGATCCCGAATGCAGCACAGGTTTTTTTTTTCAAGGAAGTGCGCTAGCCTTATTATCGGCTCCTTTTGCTTTTAGAATTTGTGAAACACACGTGTATGATGCTTAAAAATGTAGTATTTTTCTACTGGATATTAAGGCGCAAACTATTAAAAGGTTTCAGATTTTGGCGAAACACAGATGGACACTCCTATGTGTTTTTGTGGCAACATAGACTTTAACTATGCCATGTGAAAAGCTGAGCCCAATGTAGGGAGTGCATGCCGTCTTGACATCACTTACCATAAAATGTTTGCTTCACCTCTTTAATAGGTGACCACTCCAGTTTGTGCCGCAAAATATTTTAATATTGGAACCAAGCTGAACAGTGGTACACAGGTATAAAACTAACCCACACAGAACTATTTCAAGGACAATAAGCTTTCCCAAGTTGTGGAATTAATTGTGATGCTGCAGAAGTTGGATAGTAAAGCTGGGGACTAAAATTAACTCCAACGAATCATAAATACTCTGAAGTTACAAAATCCAAAAGTGAATGCCAAACTTGAAGGTCTGCTCATTTTTTTATTATGGCTTTTTCAAACAGTGTATTTCCCCTGCCTTCGAGCCCGTATGTTCGGCTGGGTGTTGCTAGAATTGCTTTCAAAGCAAGGCAAAGCGTTTTCTACAGAAAAACAATGATGGACATTAAAAATGCCTTTTGATATTAATACTAAATTTTCGGATCTTTTCACTGTCCGGCTGTTTATAAACTCTTGGTTGGAAGAGAAAAAATATAAAAAAATTCCGTGCGCACGTAAGCGTGCACTTCGTGAAGAGCGCCCAGCTTCGAACAGGCTTTTGTGGGCTTCTGCCACTTCAGGAGCTCAGAAAAAAGAAAATACTGAGCACAGAAAATACCAGTGCATGTGAGCGTGAATCACGCCAGGAGCGCCCGGCATTATCCAGGCTTGCGCGTGGTTTTACGCCACGTGAGGGGCACTCAAAAAAGAAAAGAAATTATCCAGTGCACGTGAGCGTGCGAATCGCAGTAAGCACCCGGCATCATCCAACGTGACGTTCTAGAACATTCTGCCCAGCGTTTGTGACGTGATCTCTCGCGTGCTGTTCTACTCGCCAGTTCACCCACGCTCGCGCTGGAAGTAGGCAGCACCGAACAGCTCACGCTGCAGACGCTGAGTTTGCGAACCCGGAAGCCGCCGTTTCGAGCATCTGCGATGCGGTCCACCTTGTTAAATATGTTTAAGCTAACGGGCGAAACAATTCCGGCCGGCCACTAATGGAGAGCTTTCAGGAGCCAGTTAGGAAAAGTATGTCACGGGCATCAGGCGGGTCTCCGACGAAGGGAGAGGACCAGGAAGAGAAATCACTTTATTTTCCAAGCAAGTTGAGTAGGAACCCGTGGTGGCTGCCGGCCGAAGTCTGGTGGCGGCAGTGGCGGCTCGGTCAACCAGAAGTAGCGGCGCCCCCGGTTGCGAGCAGCCGAGCGCGTCCCCCACTGCTCGACGCCGAGATTGGTGTGAATGGGCTAAGAGGGCAGGCCCACATGCCGTGGCTTAGTTCGTCCAGGGACTCACAGAGGAGACAGTTTGGCGGCCGGAACTCAGAGCAGTTGGTCTCGTGGAGGAGGGATCGACGGGCGAAGTTGTTGGTCTGAAGGAGTCGCATAGGCGCTTTGAGCGTTGTGAGAGTTGTGGTGGGCAGTGGTAAAACAGGGGCCGGGAGAGGCACTAATGCTCGTGGCTTCTTGATACGAGAGCAGACGATCGCGTGCCGACCGAGCACTGTGTGACAGAGCAGGAGCGAGCCAAGCATGCGCTTTGTGGGCCGCCTCGTTACCTCGCACCCCAGTGGGGGCCAGGGTCCAGACGATGTCGAGTGCTTGAGTATGGGGATTTTAGAGAATCTTGAGTGCTGTAGCCGAAACGCTACAACGAATTAAGTTTTGAATGGTCGCTTTGAAATAAGTGATATAATGTGGTGGTGAAGCCTGATGATCGGGCCAGGGGTATTGCAGCCTCTTCCCTATGTGCAGCGTAAGATGTCCGTACGGTGAGGAAAGTGACCGGGGGCGAGCCCGCCAAGCTCACTGTTCCTCCAGCCTTTCAACATCGGTACAAGCTGGGGAAATGTTTTTCTTAACATATGTGGCTGAACAGTGTCGCCAGCGATTTGTCAGGTCAGCATTTGTATTTTCCTTACGAAGGTATAACGACCAAGTAAATTGGTCGTTTCACTGAATAAAAACTCCAATGAGCATCAGGTTTTGTTCGGGCATATGTTGAGTCTAATTTATTTATTAAGTCCTCCGCGTTTTTATTTCCGTAAAAGCAATATTGGTAGATTTCAAAAGTTGCCCAAAACATGCGGGTACAAAATCCATACAAAGACCTAACAAAACCCCCTCGTAACTTCAAAACAGTACGCCTGCGCAGAGTTTGAAAATAAAGTATAGCAGATATGGCTAAAATAAATGTAACTGCGATGTACATGTACGAAGTAAAAAAACGGACATACCAGCAACATTTGAACAACCTCAGCAAAGTATGTGAAAATACCATCCTCCGATGAAGCTGCAGCAACATCGAGAGTACGTCTTTGGCATACCAGCAACGTTATCGCAACATCCAAAAATTTTTATAAACATATTGCACGTTGTACGGATGTCTAATAGAGATACTGCTGCGACATAGACGTTCGGATCGTTTTGGGACGTCGCAGAGATGTTAGTGCTTTGCTGGGGGCTATGTGGAATAATAACGCCCTATTCCAATACATTCCCCCTTCCGCCTTCACGCGCAAAACCTGAACCATAACGAAAGTGCAAATGTTTTTATACGGGACCAATGAGGACACATCAAGACGAATTTGTACAAGTTTGAAATCGTTTATCGACATGTTCCCTCGTAGCTTTGCGCTGCATCGTCATATGTATCGATAACGTCGGGTTCATCATGCCGAGGAATAAATGCGCGGTAGCGATTGGTGTCAGCGCTGGAGTTATTTTAAGGGCTAAGCCCCTTAGGTCGCCCTTAGGTCTTAGGGCTGTCCGTGCCTCCTGTCGTCTCCGATGTTGCATTTAGCCGTGGTACTAAACCAACGGGATACTTGCTTCGCAACGCCTCACACTAGAACGTTTTATCTCCATGGGCAAAAGCACCCGTTAAAAAAACACACTGGGACACTCGTTTTTCAACGCCGCGCTACAGCATGCTTCGTGCTTTAAAACCACCACAGTTTTACAGAAAAGCTGTGTGCCTGAACCTCCCTTCATTTAGTCTCCGTGGGCAAAAACGCCAATGCGCAAAGAACGCACTTATACGCTTTATCCTTCGCCCCTTCCAATTTTTATGTTAGTGAAAATGGCCCAGGATGTTTTAAAAGAATTGATTCTTGTAGTAGTAAATGCGTAAAATGTATGTACGCATATGTGGTTTTGGGTCTGCAAAATTTTAACCGTAAAAAGCTTCCGAATTACATTCAATCAATTCACACAAAAATTGATGCTGGCCTCCAATGGAATAAGCAGGTGTAACGTGTCATGCATGATCAAACATTATCACTCGTGACAATTTCGGAACAAAGAAAAACTTCGTAAGCACTGTTTTTGTTTTCTTAAAGCCACTGGGCGTGCTGCGACGCTGGGCGGTTGGCACGAGGCACTCATTCGCGAGCACTCCGCATTTTCTTGGTATTTTTAATTGCAAACGGAACTTAGGGCTTGTACAACAGCTCTTCTGTTAAAATAGTTGGGGCTGAGCTAGGTGGGAAGCGTGATCGGGGGAGCGCACGCCAGGAATAGGAAATGGTCATGTGGGAGAACGGTCGGAAAACGGCTTTGAGGAATGCCGACGCAGCACGCGCTGTGAAAGTGTGATGGCTCTAGATAACGAAACGAGATTCCGACAGCGCGATCACTGCCGGCGCTGTCAGTGACGGCTGTCACTGTTGCTGATAAAGCGTTGCCGGAAGCAGCCCACGTGCTAAGAGGACGTTTCATTTCCGGTCAGTACATGGGCCAAATCGGCTTTCGCCTACAAATCCTTTACTGTTTTTAGCACCCGCCGTTTTTTTTTGTGCGGTATCACGAATCGGAATAATCTTGCAATAGTAACTGGTTGCACTCTAATTAAAACGGGTTTTACGGCTTCGAGGGAACTACTTTATTTTTAAAATAAAACAGTTTACCATCAATTGTGGAATTAAAATTCTTTTGTAAATCATTACAGCATGCGAGGGTCAAGCTTTAGAAAATGGTTTTTTTTGCCCAAAATTAGTTTTGTAGACTTTTACATAACCAACTTTATAAAATTTCAACGTGTATCGCGAAGCACCAGCAGACCCGTAGTTCCGCAGCCGCAAATTTGGCATTTCAAAAATGTGAAATGTGTGCTTGTTGGTTGTGTGGTGGTTGTTCATTGGGAGCCCATGCAGTTATTATACGTGTTTTAAGCGACCCTAAAAATGGGTGGCACAACAAAATTTCACGATGTTGTCTGAGAAATCCAGAACCGGGAATCGCACGCAGGGAAAGAAAAAAGGCAGAATGAGAAGAGGGTTTCAGATAGTGCTCCGAGAAACAACAACGGAGCGCGCATCGGCAAAGAGAAACTGCGGAGCATAATGTGGGCTGGCCCCTGCCTCACGTGCAATAGGCGTGGCCTTGAGAGGTGAAAGAATAGGCGGGGGTGAACAGGAGGCCCCTCGCGATAGGGGTAGAGCGGAACCAGAGAGGGTACTGTCAGGTAGTTTGGACAGGTGGTGACGGGTGGGGCCACAAAGTTACACCTGAACTTCAACAGGAGATTAATACAGTGTCAAACTTGGCTTTCACCCTTATATTGATACGAAATGATAAACGTTTTCAGCCTTTAAAAAAATAAGTATATTCTTGATCTTGTGGCTGTGGCAAAAAGCTAAAGGAACACTGCAACACCTTTTCAACTTTTTTCTTAATCCTAAATGCTCTCAGAACGTAGTCCACTAGCAAATTCAGTGCTTAGAGTAGCGGGTCACAAAGTACCGAAGCGAAAATTTAGTGTTCTACGCCCATTTGACAACTTCGATAACTTCCACTACAGAGTTTTCTCTCTGCACAGGCCTTGGCGTTCTTCTGCCGCTCTAAATCCGTCATTACAGCGGTGTAGCTCCTATTGGCCCGCTTTCTTGAGTTGCAGCAGTGAATGCATTCGGCTGCTATCACAGAAAAGTAAAAATAGCAAAGTAGAAACGTAAGGCGGATTGTTCATCTGCGACGATAAAATCACGCAGAGGCGTAACGTGGTAGCTGTAACTTTTGCCATCACAATGCTTCTAAACGCGAAAGTACACTGAAAGCCTATCATCGCAAATGTAGCATAGTCCCTGGAACGGGACTTTCCAACTCTTTTCACGAACCAGTAGCGTCACTGGCGAGGAAGGAAACACCGAAGCGGGTTCGTTACACCGTAGTTAACAAATAAGTCACACCAATTAAGAGTAACCAAAACCCAAAAATTAAAAGACAACCATAGCTCTTAGAATGCTTCCACAGGCGAAGGAAGCCCAGGTCGTGGTCCATCGAAAGAAAGAGTGATAATGTTTGCTCGAAACGTTGACCGTGCTACTTTTCCGACACACACTTTCACTCTTTCCTTCGACAAACCATTTATGTGTGACAAGGCATGGTTCATGCAAGTTTTACGAACGGAAAGCCAGTCGGGAAGACAAACATAAAATTGTCTGTATGTTTGGCTAAAAACAGGTATACAGCTGTGCTCAAAAGTAGTTCCAGCCAATAGCGTTTCTGGTAGAGGGAGGGTTAAGAACTACGTCTATAAGCCGACCTGCCACTGCTCAGCACGGCTGCACTCTTCCGCAACAAGATGGCAGAGTGGGCACAGTGAATAAAGCATTCATAACAGAAGTCTTCTACGACTTGCAGCGCAATAAGAGAAGTGATTGCCTACAAGAAATGCTTATTTATGGCAGGTGTTCTCAAGAATTGCTTATTTTTGGAAAGAAACAGATGTTCTCGAGCTGCCAAAGTTCCTGTGGTCCAAAACCTTGGTAACGCCACTTCTCCTGAACCGGGCTGCATGTATTCAAGCAGTTGAAGTGGTGAGTCCAGTAATGCAGCTGGCTAACACAGATAATCACACATCGGCCCAGTCTTTTCAAAAGGGCAATAAATCAGACATCAAGATGCACCAATACAGCCCTATATGTTGACTAACTGGCCAGTGGTAGCGGAAGTACTCACTTTTCCCTAGCTCTA
This sequence comes from Haemaphysalis longicornis, assembly GCA_013339765.2. Lineage (NCBI taxonomy): Eukaryota > Metazoa > Arthropoda > Arachnida > Ixodida > Ixodidae > Haemaphysalis > Haemaphysalis longicornis. The sequence continues at coordinate 28,740,192 of CM023452.1, read as the reverse complement.
AATTAATAAAATATTGCCGTCTCTAAATGACTGAACTCCGCAGGTTTAAGCGCGACTCACTTTTTAAACATTCATAAATGTTTATATTTGTACGAATTTTGCTTGTCCGCCAGCTTGATTTAAGCAGAAGGTGCGTTCCAGAGAACCAAACATTCATATAGAAAATTTCGGCAGTCTGTCATTGCATTTATTCTGCGCACTGGCCGAGGGCTGGTAACAGCACACAGATGGTTATAATCGAAACCTTTTTGAATTTTGTAAAAGAGTGATTCGAGTTTGGCTTTAAAGATTACCACAAGTGTTAGTCATTATTCTCATATCACAGGTACCAGGCCACGCAGGTAGCAGGTCCCACCAGGCCACCCACTTTGTTTTAATTAAACGTTTTCCAAACCCTTCTCCAAACAGTCGCTAAGCACTTTTTTAAACTGATTGAGACGCCACGCCTAATGCTGTGCACAAAGCTATTGTGACCATTACACGTTATATCCCTTTGGGCTTTTTCCATAAATTTATGTATCAACGGAAACACCAACGGTTATGACCATGATTTCTTTTGTTGCTGTAGGGTGAATAACCAACAAAGACAATGCAAACAATTGTTGTGACAACAGGTAGGCACCTTGGTCAACCATTTTTTTAACAAACACAAACAACGACGATGGACATTGAGTATAATTACTGGGGATAATATTTATCTCCTTGTTCGATTTCCGGTGCTGAAGGTCACGGCGGAGCAAATGGCAGTGATCATTTTCCGCCTGCACTGAATAGGGGAGCGTGCAACCCCTCATGGCTGCCCAATATTAACCACAGAAGCTTACACCGGTTTTGACACCTTTTTTTTTAGTTTCTAACACCCTAATTTATAACTTTACACCCCTCTGGGAAAAAGGGTGCTGAAATAAAGAACATCCTTTTTGAAGGGTGTTGACCTGGGGGGGAAGATTTGTTTGGTATATAATAAAATGCTATCAGTTATGGAAGATAAAAACTACATCGTTATGAAAACTTTTGTGCAAATCCGCGTGTTGATTTGTATATCCTCATAGTTAAATACATAGCTCCAAACGTAGCGTTAAAATATGTTTTTTTTTGCGACAAGCCCACCGACTGCATCGGTGGGCATTCCTTTGCTGTATATAAAAGCAAGAAAACACGTACTACTAAGTATGCACTTACTGTATTGCTTGCATCCCGATGGTTTTCTTGCTGAATTAATTTGTGTTCGATTGTAACTTGTGCGTAATGACTGTTTGTGTTAAATGCTGCGTGCTCCGCCAATTCACATTGCCACGCGTAGCTGCTGCCCTGGCCACGCCCTTATTTTAGGGTATTGAGCAACCTTACACCCTTATTTTAGGGGTGTTCACACAAGCCCGTGATTTCATCCGTAAGCCCTTTCTGCGCCAAAAAACCTTTTAAAGTTGTTAGCCATGGAACAAGAACCTTACAACCTTTCCGGCCTAAAAGGTTGTAAGAACGTTTATTATGCTGGATTTTGCATTTAAAATTACAAAGAAATGCGGAGTGCTCGTGAACGAGTGTCTCATGCCAACAGCCCAGAGTCCACCAGCACGGGCAGTGGCTTTAGCAAAACAAGTGCTAACGAAGCCCTTCTTTGTTCCACAATTGTGACGGGTAATAATATTTGATTATGCACGCCATGTTACACCTGCTTATTCCTTTGAAGACCAGCATTATTTTTATGTAAATTCCTTCAATCTGATTCGTAAGCTATACTGTTTAGGTTTTGAGTTGATTCGAACTTTCCGACTATTATGTGTGGGGCTGGAGTTTTGTTTTTTGAAGCTTTGTAGTTGTCTCATCTAACTCAGAAGGTGTGATGGACGTGTTTATTGCTTACCTAATATCCTCTACAACTTTCGAGATGCGTTGCAGTATTTTCTCTGGGATAGGTGCGGGCTCTTTGGAGGTGCAGAATATTCGGGAAAGTATCGGCGAAGGCGGAAGATACTACCCCACGGTCGCAGGCAAGAACGCCGTTGTGGTCAACCTCGCTAATGTTTTTTGAGCGACGCGTTCCCTCTCGAAGGACCGAAATAGTTTTAAGGGGTGTGCCTCGTACTCAACCTGCATTTCTTGACTGCGGACGACAGCTCCCCATAGTAGTGATTCTTGTTTCGCCAATTGGATGTTCCGCTGTATTTCTCCTGGCTTTTCGTTCCCGACGACTTAGATGAGACCGCGAAGGGTTTCCAAACGGTTGCGGGCGTTGTTTCTACTTTCAGCAGCCTCCATTCTGCACTCGATGACGTATCACCAGGCATTTGTAGTAGTATGGCATTCTTTATTTACATATTCCGTCGCTTCTTTGTGGCGTGCTAGTAGGAGTCATCCTCATATACATCGACATCGTTGTGGTCCTCTTGTCAGGCATTTTATCCGTGGTAGCGCTTGGCGACACCACTGGAGTTATTTTTTGCTAAAGCAACTGCACGTGCCGGGGGCGCTTGTTGGTCACCGCGAGGTGCACGCTCACACGTGCTCCGCCTTTTCTCTGTATTTGTTTCCGCAAATTCCGGAACTTAGGGCTTGTCCAACAGCTCAGCTGTTAAAACGCGGACATTGAGCTGGGCCTAAAGGAGTGATCTGGGCGATAGCGCGCTTAGAACACGAAATTAGCGTGTGGAAGGAGGGTTGGATAAAGTATTTTAGGAAAGTGGACGTAGCGCGCGCTAGGAAAAGTTGATAGGTCTAGCTAGCAGAACGAGATTCCAAAAATACTGTCAAGATAGCTGGTCAAGTAAAAATGGGCGCAGCCTATGTGGCAAACCCAACTTTTTTCAACAATAGGTCAATCAGTTGTCGAAGTATGCTTCTGCCTACACATCCTTTATATTTGTGAACATTTAGCATTATTTTTTGCCGTACAAAGGGTGAGCACAAGTTAAAAATTGTGTTGAAAGACCTTTGCTATAAAGTTTACGTAACTTTTGTATAGAAACATTTTTGACCTGGCAATATTTGTTGTAAAAATAAATTACAAAAAAAAATTTGAACTTTAATAGTTTTCGAAAGACGTTACTACTATGTTCTGTTAAAAAACAAAAAATAAATTAACGGTTTTTTTAGCTTTTTTTTTTCAAAGTAAACTGCAAAGTTGCAATTCTTTTAGCGTTTTTGTGGGAAAATCTCTTTAAGACCCTAATTCGAATTTCAAGATGTGACTGCTGCATTGAGTGGCTTGGTTATTTTCTGTGATTTCATTTCTGGTTGTTCTTCCCAGCTCCATGGCCGCTTTGAGGTCCATGTGGCTATCATCTAGTAGGGGCACTGATACCTGCTATAAGTGTGAACGTGTCAAATCTCTGCTCGAAGAACCCACGTTTGGCCCCACAGAAAACCGTTGGCAAACCAAACTTCAACGTTGTGGTCCGAGCGATGGCGAACCGCCAATCGCGTGCGTGGAAAGAGAAGCAGTATGGCGAGGGGAGGGTTGAAGATAAGGCGGTGGGAGAAAGAAGTATGCAGGGCGCATTGAAAAAAAAATTAGCAGTGGCTTAGCTCGGCTATGCCAGGATATATGTAGCGTAACCTAAGGTTCAGCTGGTTCTTTGTAACTTTTCTGGTTGTCTAGGATTAGCTTGATTATCATGCTTACTGCTGCGTCAATGACACACACACGGTGTACTGATTATGTGACATGTATATGTATCAAGTGGCTCTAGGGCACCGCCACCAATCTCTCCAACGCTAAGCTGGTTGCCCATGCGTATGGCGGTGTTGCTGCGACGCACGAGCCATCGATTCCACACCCGGCCACCCCTCGCGTGATCATCAAGTAAACTGGGCCGCCACGTGCAGAACATAGGTCGGCGAAGAACTGGGCGCGTGGGGTGTGTGAGATAATACGCCGGGCAGCGAGCAACGTTCTGTGCGCCATGTGACGCCACTGCGCCTCGCGCGTGCACAGCACGGCTCTCCAGGAGCCGCGCAAAACTGCTCAAACTCGGCCAGTGTATCTCACGTTACAAAAGACAAAACGTCCGGGCATAATTAGTGCTGGCCCTGGCAGCACATGCCATAGGAGTATCCTTGAGAGGTCAAGGATCCGGAGGGGGTGAACAGTTGGCTCGTGGCGATGGCGAGCGAGTGCAACAATTTGCCGAGGGAGGCGGAGAAGTGGTGCTGGACAATTCGTGATGGGTGCCTCCACAACGGTCTACGGAAAGTTGAACAGCCCTGCTTCTAAAACAGTGCCGAATTTTCTGCTTCTCGTTTGTGTCACTACGCTATAAAAACAGTGGATAGTGTGGGGTTTGTGCCTGGGTTAAGGAGTTTATGCCAAAAGTTCGCTTCGAGGTATAGCGAAGTGCTTGAAGTGCAATCTCCGTTTTTCAGACACACAGACAGGCCGACATACAGACAGACAGTCAGACAGAGAGACATTTCCCACTTGGGTAGCTCAAAAATATTAACATTGTTAGGAGTAACCTTCCAGTGCATTCTCATTGATAGCGCCGCGCGGACCACACAACACCAAACAGTTTCGCGATGTAGTAGCTCGTCGGGAGGATTCTGAAACCGCGCATCCAGCCCATGCATCCGACGTTTTCCAGTAAAGCCAATGGCATACACAATCTATGCCCAATGTAACCAGCCAGAGGTCGTATTCAGGCGTCAAGCGCCTTACCAATCTTACTAGCATCGGAACCTCTTACATTCGGGTTGAGAAGGCTCAGTTTCCTGCATGCTAATTCTTGGCTCACACGCATACAAAAGAGGGGCGATGTGATGGCGAAAGGCCCGTCAACACGCGCATTTGAAGTCATGCACGCGTTGTACCGAGGACGTTTAGCTGGAGCGATTTTCACAGCTAGTCTTCATGATCTACAAACCCCAATACGCGGCACGCTGGACATTGTATCTAGCAGGCCTCAGCCTGTCGTTCTTGAGGTCTACGCAGGCATCTAAGCGCGCGCGATTGACTCAGCCAAACAGCGCACATACTCGAAAGACATGACCGGGTGGTCAAACAACCCTCGCTACTCAATAGGTGACGGCAATACATTCATTTTTTTTATTTTTTTACTTATTTATTTATTTGTATTTCTTTTTTTATTTATTTATTCGTACTGCAATTTCCAGGAGGCATTTTAATATATGTTTTCTAAAGAAAAGAAAATCATATAACATCAGGCAAAAGATGCAACAATCGCTCTCATTTCACACATTAGGCAGCTACATAACCCAAGGCAAGCAATGAAACATCACTTGAGTTTTACAAACGTAAGGAAACGTAGCGCCATCAAACAGTTGAAACATTACTCGCATTTTACGAAAAGCAAAACAAAGCGAATACTCAAGCAAGATTACTGCTCTTTTATTCCAGGCTAGCAGCAAAGGGTACTAAAGAGTGTTTGCTTACGTGCACTTTCGCAACGTAAGTTGTTTATCCCACCATTCTTACTGTTGTAAAATGAATACGCATTACATTTTGGCGAAAACAGGTCGTTCTCCATCTTTATAAGCCCTGCGTATTTTGCATTCGCTTTTGCCGGCTTCAGCCAATCGTGCAGATGTGCGTGACACGGCGTCGGTTCTAGTGAGGGAAATGAGCTGGTTAACTGCATGGCCATTCCATTTTTTCCTAGTTACGTAGCTTATTTGAGCGAGTTTCTTTTGAAAGAATTGTCAGTACGAATGAAACAAACATATTGCGGGAATGAACCGAATGCGTGGTTAATCTGCATGGCCCCTCTAAAGTGGCTACCGAATCCGTTTATTGCTGCAACTGAAAGGAACCTACGAATAGCCGCTGCACCACTAAATACATGCATGCTGTGGCAGCAGACAAAAGCATTTTAGTTGGTGGATTGGTTTTCAGTAGTCTCTCATTTCACCAGGTTAAAATTGTTCCCGTACAATACTTTTTGAGATGTATGTAGCCAGTTACAATTTCAAAGTTCTAAGAAGTTCGACTTCGAACTTTGGCTTCGATTCGGGTTCATTGGAAGGAAGGTTTGCGTATTTACCACTTTTCTCATAAGAAAGGGGCCTTGATTTTTTTACTAGGTTACGGAGACAGCAACCTTTACTAGCCTGGTGCATCTGAACAAATCGATACTTGATTTAGAAGGGGGGGGGTACTAGAGAACTCTGTAGTTCTGCTAAACCTTTTCCTCTCACAACCAACTCAACCCAACAAAAAAAAATATTCCAAAGTCTGATTATGATGGCTGTTATTGCACATTGCGACAATTAGTTTCCTAGAAATTTTACATGATTTTGCCCACGTTTTCAAAAATAAAAACACGTTAACATCGTGCGGAAGCACCGTTATGCTGACTACAGTATGAGATTAATATTAGATGTGTCCTGTTCGGTATATTCTGCGCGCCGTTGAATTGAGGTCCAATCGTGGAAGCATCCTATACTAAGGGCTGTTACATACGTAGTATCGGAAAGCTGGAACACAGCTGTTGTTCACGCATCATGGCGTATATCGGCACTGCTAATCCTTCAAGAATCTGGGCTATTCTGGAGAGAGGTAGGTTGGATAATCCCTTAAATTGTACATTTGGGAAGGTGTCTGTGCATTATTTGATCACCCGATATATTTCACATACGCATGCAAGAGTGATAACGATGAAGATTGTCTAGAACAACCCCTGTAGGTGTGCCGGCCCCACAGTAATATTGCAGACGACGTTTATTTACAATATTTACAACAGCTCCACTCAACATCACAGCTGTCCGAAGTGTTATGCAGTGAAATCGTAACGGCAGAGAACTTCCAGTTAAAAATATTTGCCAGACAAGGCAGAAGATGAATGAGACATCTCCACTGACGCAGCTGTCCATGAAAACACAGCGGCGATCACCTGGAGATGCTCCGTTGTGCCTCTGCTTAGCGGATCACGACAAATTGCGAATGTGTACTGTCTTGTTGATGAAGATGAACTCTTCGGCATCCTCGGAGCTTTACAACACCTTCAATATTGTGTTTCTAATCTTCCGTCTCGGAAATACCGCATTATCACCGACTCACACGTTGCACTTCGGGAACTAAATCATCCGAGAGTACTTAGAACTATTCAAGAGTTACGCTGCGAAAATGTTCAAATCCGCCGAGTGTAAACCCGGTTCGCTCCCTAGGGGCACAGGTAACCATAGGCACACTGCTTCTCAAGAGTGTATCTTCAACCCTCCCATGGCTACCTGTTCGGTCCCACCACATAATGAGCCTGCTCCTCCGCGACCGGATGGGTCCCTTCCTATTTGTCCCCAGAAAACCGACAATACAAGGTGATGAATAGCAAACGGCTCTTAGACGCGTCGCCACCAGGATTCATTTCTACTCTTAATTTCCCGTATAGGCAATGAAAAATCTATGCTAATAAGACCTACGCGAACTCTTCCTATAGTTCCGATATCACCCGTCAATGGACTCATCCACCTTGTGACTCTCCCTTCAAATGTCCATTACGTAAATCACACACTGACCGGAACCTTGCTCATTTAATATGGACATGCCCTCACTTTGTTCGGGCACGACAACAACTCCTCGCCTCCCACGCCCTCCAAAATTATGCGCAAGAACACACTAAGAGTTCGGAGTGACACCACCGCACTTGACGAAATTGTGTGGTTTTCACAAAAGTGGTATGTTCCGTCCCACGCCAAATAACTTTCCGTCTTACCCGCCAAAAACCTTGCTTTAGTAAAACATTAAAAAGGCTTGAAAATAAGAAGAAACGCCTCTTTCGGGCTGCGAAGAATAAAAACACTGACTCTGCATGCGAAAAATACAAGGTTCCCGAGAAAGCATGTTCAAGTGAAGTGCGCAACGCCAAGCACTCATTTTCCCCCACGGAACAACCGAAAATACTTACTGATTCACCGACGCATTTCTGGCAAATAATAAACCTACTTATCACGCCCCCCATCGCCCTTACTAATGATTCTGGTCAAGAATCAAGTTGTTCAGAATGTGCCAATATATTCAATGCCGCCTTTTCCTCTGTGTTTGCGAATGAATCTAACCCCGCTGAAACAGAATTAGTCCCTGTTAATCTGCCTGAAATGCCACCCTTTAACACAGGCTTCAATTGTATCCTGTCTTTATTAGAAAAAATGAAACTCATCGTCGGCGGGTACCGATGAAATTACATCCAAGCTGTTAAAGAACACTAAGCACATATCAGCGGAGTTTTTACTTTTGCTGTTCTTACGCAAGGAAAGGCGTAAAATTAGAGTTACATAATTTGTTTCAAACCAGTAACATAGCAATGGTAGCATGCATACAGGAAACCTTGCATACTGCAACGAATAGGGAAATTAATATTTTATTTTGTCAAGGTTGAATGCGTAGGGTTCTCAACCCGTCGGAGGCAAACTTGAGCCTCTGGAAGTTTATTTATTTATTTATTGTTTTATTTATTTTTTATTCATTTATTTATTCATTGTTTTGTTTATTTATTTATTTATTTGATGCCTGCTTGCCTTTGCATGCACTACAGAAGGGAGATACATAACACTAAACATAAAATATGAGACAAAATAACAAAATATTTCTACAAAGCGCGCTGAAAATCGTCAATATAAACAGTTATTGCAATCATACGTGGAAGACAATTACACTGTAGTATTGATGTAAATTAACATCAATCGCGCAAGGCGTCACCTTTAAAGGAAAGATAATAATTTGCTTTAAGCTAGCGGTCCCACTTTGCGATATGTAGAATGGCGCTTGGACATACTTCTCCCCTTCTACTCCAGTTTTCGAATGATAGATATTACGAAAAAAGGTCAACCTGTGGTTTCGTCTGTGATCTTTCATGTCCTGCCATTTCAGTGTACTTTTACTTTCTCTCATGCTAAGTTGAGCGTGCCAATTACCTAATACGAATCGCACTGACATATTCTGTATGTTTTTGAGCATATCAACCAGCTCTTTGGTGTAGGGATCCACGAAAATACATGCGTACTCCAAGATTGAGCGCACATAAATGAAATACGGTTGTTCTTTTCAGTTAGATTGAGGTTCACTGAAATTTCGTCTCAGAAAGCCAAAAACATATGCAGCCGTAACTTTTATGGTGTGAACCTCCCTTTTTAACCTCTAACCAATCCCTAAATAAACACCTGGGTATTTATATTCCTCGGTCGTTGTCACAGCAGCATAATTTACGGTATACGTATTCAATTGGAATGAAGGTTTTCTTGTAAAGGTGCCGTTAACACACTGTTTAACATCCAAAAACCTTTCTGAATCAGCACACCAGGATGTTATTAAATTCGAATAAAGCTGCAGGTATACGGAATCACGTTCCTTCGCTATAGTCCGGTAAACTACACAGTACTTTTGAACAAAGCTATAGGGCCAAAAGTAATAACAATGCGAAAACCGATTCATTCAGTGCATAGGATGAAATGTACTACGCAGAAGGTGATATGAAACACCATCATTTGCTTTTTTGCAGTCCAAGAATTAAAAGTCAACCACTTTAAGCTTTCTATTGCAAGAGCCAAATCGTGCGAGAACTCAACAATCTGCGTTGAGCAAGAAAATCCTGACAAAATCCGTGTTTGCTAGGATGCTGGCGAATATGGTTAACCAAATGAGTCATATCCCAGGAGTAGCTAAGCTCACCTTCAGACATCGGAACTAAATTAACAGCTAGGCTTCGTCAGTGACAAGGCTCTGTTGTTATCGCAAATTTAAAATAAATTTTTTTTCTAAATAGGCAGTCGATAAATCCCATGAGGTAAACATTGTGCAGGGCATGAAGTGATCCTACCAATGCACAAGCGAGTCTCTTCTACGTTTATCACCAACAACATAGAGCAACATTGCTTGTCACAGTTTAATTGTAAGCAGAATAACTGGGGAATCCTTGACATTGTGGCGGTTTAGCTCCTGCGTGGCGGCCGCTTACTCGACGCCCTTGAAGGCCAGTTATTTTGGTGAACCATCTTCATCTCGGATCGGACATCTCTGCCGAGGTCGATGTCTCCAATGCTCTCCATTTCGTGAGGGACGAATAGCCTCGAGCTGATGCGTCGACGAAGCCGGTGGCAGAGGCATGGTAGCGGCGATGACTGGCGAGGCATAGCTCACCCGTCGGTGTGGCACAGTCTTCTTGTGGCAATAAATGACATTTCGATGGCCTAAAAGGTTCCCTGCTAATGTCCAGTGAGTCCTTGCACCTTGCCCGTTCACCAGAGAACACTCATTACTGTTTGACAAACGATGTTCGTTCATTTAAAACGTAGAAACACGGAGCGGAATGAAACACCGCGTCCCCGTCGTTCGGCTCCCTAACGGCTTTTTCTCCCCCTCAGAAAAAAACCGGTCGGTCTCCTTCCAAACACGTCTGTGCATGAATTCTCGGCGCCCAGACGCGTGCCGTTGTTCGGCTGTATGCCGTTTGCCGAAAAAATGACGTATAACCAGATGCCTTACGTAGGCCGGTCTCCTCTTGAACACTGGTTGCCAAATATTCTGTGGCCATTCGCTAGCCGTAATTCGGCCGAGGACAGCTAACCGAATGAAAAACGTATATTTCTGGGGCCGTACGTCGGCCGGTATTCCTTCATAACAATGGTTGCCCGAAGAGAACGAATATTCTACCGCCGGAACGCGCGGTTCACCGTTAAAACAACGAATGCACGGCAGCCGCGCTCCGGCCGGTCTCCTTTCGAACACCAACTGCCGCAAGAATACGCATATTCTGTGGCCGGTCGCTTGCCGTGCTTCAGCTGATTACCGCTTCCAGAAGAAAAAAAGGGATGCCCTAAGGCCGTACTTCGGCCGTTCTCTTTATCAACATCGGCAGCCGTAAGAGAACTGAATATCTGGCAGCCGGTTAGCTGCCGTTGTGCGTCCGGACACGGGCGGACAGAAAAATACCGAAACGCTGGTTGCCCAATGTTGGCCGTTCAACGCATGATCAGTGGCTGCCAGAACCTGGATGCTGGCCGGACATGCCAGAAAGCGGCCATAGACGGGCCGGTCTTGGGGCACAATTTCTGTGCCGCCTGGGCAGACCGTGGTTAAGGCCTTCTGACGTGCCGAGCCACCTAGTTAGGTGTGCGGAACTAAGGCACTGTAATACGCGCGAAGGAAAGAATCATGGCTGATCACGGAAGTACAAGCGCTGTACGATCAGCTTGAGCTCTCCGCTTAGAAGGCCCATGCGTCCTTTCTCTCGACTGCAAAATAGGTTGGAGCGACGCATGAGTTCATACGTTGAAAGCCAGAGGAACACGGTCCATAACTGGGTAAGTTTGTTTATTGAACTGGCGTCGATCGTAGTGATGCCTGCTCTCTACAACATGTCAGGGTACACGAGGGCATATCAGACGTGTTTCCGTGAGAAATCAAGGACGTGCCTCGTTCTCCATGGCAGGAGATTCCTCTCGCCCGCCGCCCATTTATCACGTCATCTTGGCACACGTGCCTTCTCTCGGTGAAAATTTACACCGAAGCAATTTCCAGCACTCTCCTTTCTATCGATGCCGAAGAGGTGTAAGTGTTTGCAAACCAACTCGGCAAGCGAATTTCCTTCTGACTTGGCCATGTTCATTTCCGTTCCCATGAAAGAGCCGAAGCAACCAGCCAGGTCAACTGCCTTACCCACCTGCGCCGATGATGCGCAAACGAATTCCCCATCGTCCGCATAGGCCAGGATTTGCAATTCCTCCTCCCCGAGAACAACGCCCCTGTGTCTCACGCTTCGATTATACGGAAGAGGGGCTCGAGGTACCAAGAGAAAAGCACTGGTGCAATTGGATATCCCTGAGGCACTGATCCGTATGTGAAATGGGTGCTCTAGGCCGACCTTTAAGAAAACGCTGGTGGCAATGTCGTTGCAACAAGTCTTAATTCATTCGATCATTACGTACCTGATCCCTTAGTGAAGAAAAACAGTAGCAGGTAGGGGTGGTTTACTTTGTATGAAGCTTTCCTGACGTACTGTTAGAGCACTGGCGATGCAGTACCGCCCAGCGCTTGTGCCACGCACGCGCTCCTGATCCGATGTAAGCTGATGATAGAGGGTCGCTGGAAGCAACAGGTCTGATGATTCCCTACCATGCCGCCGAATGCAGTGCCGCCTGAAGTGGTTCAGAAGGGATGTTTGTGAGTATTTTGTAGTCAACTGATAGTAACGTGATGGGGCTGAAGTCATTCACATATGGGGTAATTCTGGTAACCATTTTTGGTAGTAGGAACAGATCACTGCCCACACATGGATGGCGGCTGCTGTTTTTCTTTCCGTATGTCTTCAAAGACACTCGCGAAGATGGGGCTACGTTGTTTGCGGAACGTGGAGTAGAACTCTGCGGCAATTCTGTCTGGGCCCGAGGATTTTTTTTGTGTGTGCAGCTTTTAATTGTCTGCTCTACCTCAGAGGGTGTTATGGGCGTGTTTATAGCATCCGGCCTTAATATCCCCTGAAACCTTCGGCATGTGTTCCCGTATTTTCTCTGGGCGAGTTCCGGCTCTTTGTAGGTGCTCAATAGCGTTGAAAAGCAGCCGGTGAAGGCTTAAGCTACTTCCCCGCGCCAAGAATAAAGGACGCCATTGTGTTCAACCTCCATATTGTTTTTTAGATGCGAAGCATCTCTTTCTGGGGGGGGGGGATGTCTTGCGTCTGTGCCCAGTCCGCACCGCCTCTGATGATGATTGTGGCAGGACCCCTCTAGAGATTTGCCAACCAAAGAATCCATCACGAGATTGCTTCGCGTTCAACCACAGTCGTCACCTTCCCGTAGGGGAACCGCTGACGAAGAAGAAGGAGAAGAAGACAAAGCTGCGAAAAGAAGGGCGTGTACGTTGATCTCGCCCCGTCCGCAGCGCCTCTGATAATGATATCGGCAGGATGCTCGTACGGATTGGCCAACCAAAGAATCTATCAGGAGATAGCTTCGCGTTCAACTACCGTCGCCATCTTCCCGTAGGAAAACCACTGAAGAAGAAGGAGAAGAAGCCAAAGCTGTGAATAGGAGGCGTGTATGTTGCTCTTCTCCGGTGCACCAACGTCAACAACCTTTACCTCGCCAATGCTGGCGGAGACTACCGATTCTACCACAGAGACGATAACATCTACAAGAACACGATAGACGAGTTTCGGCCCCTCGAAAACCACCGCCAACTCACTATAACACAACAGTACTTGCTCGCCTTTGCCACCGGTGAGGCCCGGAAGAGGAATTCAGACTGGCGCTTATAAAAACCAGATCACTCAGCATAACGGCAACACAATGGAACCACACGGAACTCCCTTGATGCTTCGCATCCTCATCAGGGTTCCCCACGGGAAGATTGTGTAATTTTTGAGCAACGCGCTCCGTCCCGATGGACCGAAAGATTTTGCCAGCTGGGCCTTGTGCTCTACCTGCATTTTCCAACGGCGGGCAAGGGTTCCCCAGTAGCTCCGCTCCTGTTCTTTCCCTCGTTGTTGTTTCGATGTTCCCCTAGAATTCTATTGGTTCTTCCTTCTCGACCTCGGTGAGGCCGCGAAGGGTTTCCAAAAGGTTGCGCTCTTTGGCTCTACTCTCGGCAGCCTCCTTCCCCACTGAAGCACACCTCACCATGCATAGTAGTAGTTTGACGTTATTTGTTTACATATTCTGTCGCCGCTTTGCACCGTGCAAGTAGGAGTCCTCGTCTAATGCATCGATATCGGCGTGGTCGTCATGCCACGTCCTCATGACAACTGCGCTGGAGTTTTTTTCTGTTGTGCTAAGCCACTATTTTGCTAAATCCGCGGGGACGCTGGGCGGTCCCCGCGATGCACACGCTCACGAGTGCTTCCGAAGTTTCTGTGTGTTTGTTTTCGGAACACCGAAAATATGGCTTGTACAATAGCTCCGCGGTTACAAAGTTGGTGTTGAGCTAGGCGGAAAGCGTGATCTAAGTGAACGCGTGCAAGGAAAGTGACTCACCGTATGGAAGGAGGGTCGGAGATACGCTTTGATCAAGGCCGACAGAGTAAGAGCCGGAAAGTGGTATGTATAGCTGTAGCTAGCGGAACTACATTGCATGGGTGCTGTCCAGGGGTTTGATCTAGTGTCGGAGGAAGCAGCCGCACACGTAAACATACCTTCAATACCAGGTGAATAGTTGGGCCAACTATGGTGTTCCGACACGTCTTTGATACGTCTGGGTATCCGTCGTTACTTCTGTAGTATCATGTATCAGCAGAGATGTGCAATTGTAACAACTACAAGTCTTACAATATACCAAATCTTGGCAAGGTCCTTGGAGGCGTTGCCAAATCACCCCCCTACCGGTCTGGGTAAAATCAAGACATACTGATCAGTTGCAGTTGCGAAACGACACCAGCGAAGATTGCTGTACTGGATGGGAGCAGTCTGTCTTGATTTTTACCCAAAAGGCCAAACCGCTTCCGCTCACTGACTAGCCAGAGTCACTGTTAATTATTGATAGTGACGCTGGCTAGTCAGTGAGCGGAAGTGGTTCGGCCCATTTGGGTAAAAATCAAGACAGACTTCTCCCATCCAGTACAGCAATCTTCGCTGGTGTCGTTCCACAACTGCAACTGATCAGTATGTCTTGATTTTACCTAACCGGACAAACCGCTTCCACTTACTTACTAGCCAGCGTTGGAGGTCCAGCGCACGGGCCGGGTAGGTGGGTGATTTCGCAACGCCTCCGAGGACCTTGCCTAAATGTTTTCTAGGAACACAACCTTAGCCTGGTGAAAAAAAATGTAAGAAACTAAATTAATCAATTATAATTCTTCTGTAGTCTGCAAATGCGCGAAAGAGTTTTTTAAAATCTTATTTTTTTATAAAAATGAAAAAAGAACAATCTATATTTACTTAGACGTTTACGTAACCTTGGAATATATTTAACTCTGTAAACTGCAACGTTTGGTTTGTGTTTCTCGAACGTTAAGAAGTCCTGAGAAGACGTTATAAAATGTAGTATGTTTGCAGGCTACTTTGAGTTGCGACTGCTACAATAGCCGATGGCGTCGCCTGTGTAGCTGTTATTTACATGGAGTAGTGATACTTGTTTCAAGCGTGAACGTCCTACATCCCTATGTTTCAAGAACCCTCATTTTGCGCCACAAATAATCGGTGGCAGAACAAAATTGATGTGTCGTCTAAGCAAGGACGAGTCTTGGCTTCCGTGTTGAGAAGAGAAACAGCAGGACGAGTGGAGGGTTGGAGAAGGCACTGCGTGAAATACCGGCGCAGTGCTCATCGGGTAAAAGAAACGACAGTTTATAAAATCGGCCTGACCCTGGCGCACATGCAATACGAGTCGCCTTGAGATCTGAAAGAACCGGCGGGATGGAGCAGGAGGCTCCTGGCAATGGCGAGGGAGCGGAACTAGCTTCAGAGGGTGCTGTCAAGTATTCTGGTCATTAGTGACAGGCCCGGCCACAAACTTCTAAAGAAAGTTCAACAGAATATAAATAGAATGCCCAAATAGGCTTTCCACTTCACATTCTGACAAATATCAGCTTTACCGCATTTTTTTAAATGTGTATCTTCTTGAGCCGGTATCAGTGGCGAAAACGTAACCGGAGAACGCAACACTTTTTCAGCTCTTTTCTAGACCCTGAATTCCCTCGGAATGCAAACAACTAACAAATCCAGTACATAGAATAGTGGGTCGCGAAGTACCCAAGCCAGAATATACTATTCTCCACCGACCTCACAACTTCGTAACTTCCCCTACAAAGTTTTCTCACTTTCCCGCTCTTGGTGTACTCCGGACGCTCGAATTATGTCATTCCAACGGCGTAGCGGCTATTGGCCGGCTTTCTTTCAGTTACAGCAATGAACGCATTTCGTAGCCACTGCTATCAGTGGTATCGATTCGTCAGTGATGTGTTCTTCTGCCTGAAAACGAAAAGTTTTGTCTTTTTAAGACAAGCACGCAATTTTAAATGCCGTCTCCGCCGGCGAGAAAGAAGAATGTCGCCGCCCGGTTCACTGTGAGAGCTGGCACCCTCTAAACTATTACAGAGAGAGAAACAACGTTTTTGATTGTCCGGCAAAAAGTCGCGGCCTGAACGTCACGCTGGACGGCCACCCGGCGCTCGCTACCTACTCGCACCCAGCCTCCGAGGAGAACGTCAGCTGTCGGCCGCTTGGCCAGTCGAGAGCCTCCAGCGCTTGCTGGACGGCCCTCGCGCTGGGCGTCGTAGTCCACACTCGCCACCGCACTCGCTAGGCGCGGCGGCCAACACGTCTGTGACACCGTCCTCTACTTTGCATTTCCCCAGCATCTTGCGCCATGGTGGCTCGGTCCTCGCCACACACCCGCACACACGTCACTGGCGTACACCTCTGGGCACACATGTTTCGCCACACCGGTGTCCACACCGCTCGCGTCTGTAGCTGCCGCAGCGTCACACGCCTCCTGCTGCTCGTGAGCTTACGGTGGGGCGGCGGGTACGTCCGCCTGCCCTCCCGGTACCAGTCCAACACGTCCTTGTACGAGGCGATCGTTACCACTTCGTCGTCGTTCCTCCGCAGGTAGGGGGCTCGGCTCGCGCCGCGGCTGGTAGCGCGCGTGCCGCCCGGTCCGCGCTTCGTTGCGGTTTCTCGCCCGTGCTCACCGGGCCATGTGTGCCGGGAAACCATTTCACCGTCACCGGCACCGATCTGTGTCCTAGGGCCCCGCACACCCTCGCCGCGCACGGGGACACGTTGTCCGTCGCAAAGTTCACGATCGCACTCCGCGAGTCGCTTATCACCGTCGTACACCTCGGGTTCGTCAGCGCCAGCGCAATGGCCAGCTCCTCCGCATGCTCCGGGCTCCGCGCCCGCACGCTGCACGCCGTGCGCAGCTCCCCGGAGGTCGCTGCGACCACGGGCCGCCGCGTACGTGCCCGGGCGGTCCGAGTACCTCGCCACGTCGACGTAGAAGGCTCCGTTGTCCGACGCGTGCGTGGCCGTCGAGAGGCTTTCGCCCTCGCCAGGTCGCCGCTCTCGGTCCACATCGGGATGCATTGTGTCTCGGATCGGCTGCACCTGCAACGAGCGGAGCAGCCCGCACGGCCACGAAGACCGGCCCACACTCCCTTGCAGCCCCCCGCGATATACCACTCTTTCCAGTATCGAACGCCCCGTTATAGTTCGCGCTAACCTAGCCAGCTGCGCCGTTCGCTGCGCCTCGGCTATCTCATCTAGCGTGTTATGTACCCCAAGCTCCAGGAGTCGCTCTGTGCTCGTGTGCGTGTACATTAGGAGTTCGGAAAAGACCATCCAGTACGCGACGAGGCACCCTTTCAGCATACGTTTGCTCCTTGAAATGGGTTAAGGGACAAGAAATTGTGAAAAGGCTTAAGTTACGCTTAAATAACTTTCGTGAGTACGGGAGCAAGTGGCCTTGCTTCTTTGGAGTGCCCTGTAGTGACTAAGTTTGTGGGAGAGCAGCAGGCGCAAGTCATGCCGTTTTCTCGCTTTCCCACTCTTGGTGTTCTTCGGCCGCTCAAATTATGTCATTACAACGTCGTAGCAGCTATTTCCCGGCTTTCTGGCAGTTGCAGCAACAAACGCATTTCGTAGCCGCTTTTAAAGAAAAGCCTCGAAAACAAAGCGGAAAGAGAAGGCGGATAGTTTTTTTCTGACGATAAAATCACGCAGTACCGCTACGGAATAGCGATAACTTTAGCCTTCACAGTGCTTCCGGAAGCGAAGGAAGAGTGAAATCGTTTATCGGAAGTGTGGTAGAGTAGGGACTTTGCAGCTCTTCTCATTAACCTGTAGCGTCACTGGAGAAGAAGGAAAGAATTAAGCGGCTCCATTTCGGGCGTACTGAACAGATACGTCACAAGAATTGAGAATGGCGTAAAATAACTTCTTGAAGGACCATTATAGCTTTGACAATGCTCGCAAGTGTAAAGAAAGGGCTGAACTTTTTTATTCTTTCCTTCGATGAAGCACTACCTTAGTGACCAGGCTTGGTTCTTACAATTTTAGAGAAGGTAAGGCCATATTCGATCTAATAAGCTGGCATGTATTTGTGCTCACAAGTAGTAGTGAGCAATAACGTTCGTAATGGATGATGGTTTAACGGCTCCGACTATAACCTCTTACACCATTGGTCTATGGGTCTTCACCGTGGGTCCATTCTTCCCCAAAACAACGGCCATATGAACAAAACATGCCTGCCAGACAACACTCGACTAAAACTTGCAGCTTGAGTAGAGGTGTAATTTTGTCTAAATATTGTCTTTTTTGGGGAAAATGCAGAAGTTCTTGAGCTCTAAGATTTACTGAGATCTAAAATCTAAATAGAGATAAGCTTGGGTGCAACCAACCTATACGTAACGAATTCTTAGATTTCACGAAGTTTTAAATACGGAGCATTTCTTAGGCTCGCGATGTCACTCGTCGATGTTGTTGGCGCCGTCCACACACTCACTGCGCATGCGCGTCGCGTCGAGGAGCAGATGCGCGTCTCTCCCCCGTACCCTCCTCGCTCTCAACAACAGGTGCGGCGGTGCGCGAGGAGCGCGTGTACCCCGTGCGCTCCGTCGCTCTCAACAACAGCTGCGGCGGTGCGGGGGGAGTGCGTCTGTGCGGGCATGCGTCGTAGCTACCCGTGCGGTGCGTCGCGCTCAACAGTTACGGCGGCAGGGCGTGTACACGTGATAACGGCGTGGTGGGTGCGTGGAATGTTCGCACGCTTGTGCACGGAATTGTGCGCATGCGCGTTTCTCCCCAGTACTCCTCTCCCTCGAACGCGGGCGGTGTGTATATAAGCGGCGGAGCACGCGTTCGGAATTCAGTCAAGGGCGTCTTTGCTTGGCTTTCGCTTGACTTGACGCTTTGCTTGACGGCACCAAGCAATAAAGACAGACTTTAACTTGACACTCCTTGCCTTCGCTTCTCCTTTATTCAATAAATAAGAATAATAAAGACGAAATAACAATTAAGCATTCCCAAACCATACCCAATAACGCAACATTCACGCGATACCCCCGCCAATCTGCGACGCATTTACTCGAGTTCCCCCCGTGGGAAGATGCGGGCGGGCTGTTTTTAATACGATATTGCCAGCCCCAATGAAAGCCATGTGTTCGCGACCTCTGTGTAACGAACGCGTTGCGATGGCTAACCTTAATGTAACTAATTCGCTACGCTGATGAGGCATTCACTTTTGCACGTTTTCCGAAAAATTGACTGGAGAAATGCAATATTTCAGCGAACTTCACTAGCACCGCAAAATTCGGTGTGTTTCCTGTTTCAGTGCGGTGTCGAATAGCTGCGAGGCCTGCCGCTGAACGTTTAGTCGCCAGTCCACACTGCTATCTGTGGTGTCGATTCGTGGGTGATGATTTCTTAAGCCTGAAAATGTACAGTTTTGTCGCTTCAAGAGAAGCACGCATTATAAATGCCGTCTCCGCTGGCGAGAAAGAAGAACGTCGCCGGCCGGTCCACTATCCAAGCTAGCACCCTCTCAACAAGTAGGAGTGCTGAAAAGAGCATCGAGTTCACAAAGACGTGCCCTTTAAGCATACGTTTGTTCCTTGAAAGGAGGTAAGGGACAGTAAATTATCAAGAGGCTTAAGTGACGCTTAAGTAACGTTTGTGAATACGTTGGTAAGTGACCTTGCTTCTTTGGAGGGCCGTGTAGTGACTACATTTGTGTGAGAGCAGCAGGCGGAAGTCACGCCGTTTATCACTGCAAAATAAATCCTTTGGTTTCGTTTCAGGTTCATTCACGCGAGCCTTAACTCAAAACCTGCATGTAACGAATAACTTGATGTAACGAACAATAGGGAAGTTTTGTCAACCTCGTTATAGACAGGTTTAACTGTATTATACGCTTCCCCAGATCCGAGCAGCCTTATTCGAAGCATTTCAGGTGGTGAGCAAAGTAATGTAGCTAAGCTAACGCTATTAAGCGTTCATTGTCCAGGTGTTATTTTCGGCGGTGAACACGAACGATGCATCAGTACAGCTCAGTATGTTGACCAACCAACCAGCGGTACTAGAGCGCTCAATTATTCCATGCTTTAAATGAACAAAAAAATGACGTCACTCTAAATGACTACTGCAAAGGCGATAGTTGGACTGAATTTGTAGGCCTTAATAAATGTTTACATTTCTACGAGCGTTGCTGCTCGCCCAGCTTTATTTAGGCCACAGCTGTGTTCACGAGAAAAAAATTGGCTCCAATTCACGCTGTGAAGGTGGTGGAAAAGTACCATTTAAACAAGGCCCACAACAACTGCCCATGCGACGTCACTTCAATTCACACACGTGGCTCTACAAATAGTGACACCAGAGACTCTGCAAGCCGTTACTTGGAATTCGTGGGGGCGGTGTGTCGAACGCCGCAGCGTCGGTCACGCCGGGCTAGATCGGTGGACACTACCGCCATAGACCGGCCATGCATCGGCATAAATAATAGGCAGACGACCACCTTTCGAATGGTGAGAGAGCCTAATCTAGCCATTCTGATGGGCTAGCTCAGGACTCACATCGAAATAATTCGCTATGTGATCTTAGTGAATCCCATTTACCGGATTATGCTAGCTAGTTAGGTAAGTTTGAGAACTGCGAGAAAGCTTAGGGAACATTTATAATCGCTATTTGTCAGGACTTGCACCTTCGGCCTGTAAGACTTCATCAAACGCAACCGAATTGGTATTCACCAAGTTAGAAAACGGAGTCCCATTCGTGCCAAGCAGTGCGCGAAAAGAAGCGTTTCTCTGGGGGCCAGATTTCTGTATACAGTCTCTACATTTTGTTCTCGCGCCCTTCAAACCGATTCGAAGCGTAGATTTGCCGTACGACCACTTATTCCGTCGGGTAAGAATTACTCAGGATATGCTGTCGAACATGTTATTCAAGCCGTGCGAAGGAAGCGGGCAATTGACGCGAAGCTGCGCCGAAGACAGCCCCAAAACAATCATCGCTAAAGCAGATGACAAAGCCGTACCGCCGAGGCCCTGCAGGCGAGCAGGCACCTTCTTGTGGAGAACACTTGGTAAATTCGCCCCGACGTCTACAGTACGCCCCTTGAATGAAACCCTCCGCTCGCCTCTCCACCGCTGCCGCCTCCCTCGCGTTGGGAGTTTATTGTCCCACACGCCACAGAAGAACTGTTGGCTGGTAGAGGTAGAAAGCTTTGCTTTGAATCATTCATTAACAAAATTGTGGTCGGCTGTCATTGTGTTTATTTTGAGCGCAGGGCGAGGACTGGAAACAGCCCGCAGATGGTTATAATGGCAACATATATTCACTAAAATGTTTAAAAAGAGCGGTCCGAGTTGTGGACGTTAAAAGATTGCCACGAAGTGGGGTAGTACTGTCAAAGAAAGCATGAGTAAGAGTTGAGACTTCGTTAGTCACATTTCACAGGTAGCAGGTCACAAAGGTACCAGGTCGCAGCAGACCACCCGCTTTCTATCTCTACAAACGTCTTGCAATCCAATCTTCCCACTTCCCATCTTCCAATCCAACCGCCGCAAGCCAAGCGTTGGTGCAAATTATTGAAGCCTGCGTTTAGGTTCTCGCTTAATTCTCTCTTTCTCCCGCTTCCTTCAAATTTGGCTCACGATTTCACGTGTTTTTTGCCGTGGTATTTTTACGCTTTAAGTACAGAACCGACGTTTCTATTTATAGTCCCACGCCGTAATGCAACCTAACTGCACGGACATCTAGAGCTCTGATGTGTCCACACAACATACTCGCGAGATTCGTTCTGATAAATAGCGATTTTAATTGTTCCCTTACTTTTCTAGACTTTCTCGACTTACTAACCCAACTAGTTTGAAACGGTAGATATGAAAATCACTAAGCTCAAGAGCCGAATTGTTTCGGTGTCTGCACTTGTGTCGAAAGGTGATGCAGCACCAAGCTAGCACATCAGGATGGCTAGGTTTCGCTGTCTCACCCGTTTGAAATGTGGCCCTTTCCGCTTTATTTCTTGCGATTCACGGCCGGGCAAAAGTGGTGGCTTCCGCTGCTCTAGGTAGGCCGCGACCGACGCTGCTGCTGCGTTCAACACACTGCCCCAGTGAATTCCAGGTAAAGGGTTGCAGAATCTCTGGTTTCACTCTTTGTAGAGCCACGTGTTTGAATTTAAGTGACGTCCCATGGGCGATTGTTGCGGGTGTCATTTGAAGCTTTGCTTCCCAACGACCTTCACAGAGGGAATTGGAGCGAATTTTTTTAAAGCGGCGTTGAACGTTGTCATGCGGGCTCCGTCAACATGGAAGCGTACACACGGGCGTTGCAGACGTGTACCCTCGAGAAAATGACGATGCTACTCGTCATCTTTGGCTGGAGTTTCCTCTCGGCAGCCGGCAGTTTCTCCCAACTTTTTAGCACATACACCTTCTCCCGGTCGATGTTTAGGCCACGGAAATTCCCCAGCAAACCACTAACCTCTCTGCGACGTCCCAAAAAGATAAGAACGTCTATGTCCCCAGCAGTATCTCTATTAGACATCCGTACAACGTGCAATATTTTACTGGAAATTTTTGAATGTTGAGATAATGTTGCTAGCATACCTCGGCAAAGTTGGCGCGGCTCACTCAAACTCACTCACAATTTTTTTTTTCGAATCACCACTCACTCAAACTCAGACTCAATGCTGAGCAGCACATCTGCGCTCACTCAAACTCAAACTCACATTGAGCTCAAAACTCAAAACTCACTCGGACTCAAAACTCAAAATGTACTCAGAACTCAAAATGTACTCAAACTCAAAATGTAATCAAAACTCAAAATGTACTCAAACTCAATTTGGACTCAAACTCAATTTGGACTCAAAACTCAAAATGTACTCAAACTCAAAATGTACTCAAACTCAAAATGTACTCAAACTCTATTTGGACTCAAAACTCAAAATGTACTCAAAACTCAAAATGTACTCAAACTCAAAGTGTACTCAAACTCAAAATGGACTCAAAACTCAAAATGTACTCAAACTCAAAATGAACTCAAAAATCAAAATGTACTCAAAACTCAAAATGTACTCAAACTCAAATGAACTCAAACTCAAATGGACTCAAAACTCCAAATGTACTCAAACTCAAAGTGAACTCAAAACTCAAAATGACTCAAAACTCAAAATGTACTCAACTAATCTCAAACCATGGGCTGAAACTCAAATAATTTCAGTACTCAAATCCTCAAAATTGACACAAACTAAAGATGTAACTCAAATTCAAAATGTGACTCAAAACTCAAAATGTACTCAATACTCAAAATGAACTCAGAACTCAAATTGGGCAGTGAGAAGACTGCAAGAGTGAAGTTCAGTAACTGACATGGCCTCAAGAGATTGAGAGGTAGTATGAGAGTGAGAGTGAGGAAGTTGAGCGTGAGGTGATTGAGAGTACAGGTGAGTGTGAGAGTGAGAGTGGAGGGTGAGAGACAGTGTGAGTGTGAGAGTGAGAGTGAGGTTGAGTGTGAGTGTGAGTGTGTGAGTGAGAGTGAGAGTGAGAGTGAGTGTGAGAGTGAGTGTGAGTGTGAGTGAGAGTGAAGTGAGAGTGAGTGAGAGTGAGAGTGAGAGTGAGAGTGTGATGTGATGAGAGTGAGAGTGGAGTGAAGTGTGATGCGAGTGCAGTGTGAGTGGAGTGAAGTGGAGTCAGAGTGAGAGTGGAGTGAGTGTGAGTGTGGAGTGTAGTGAGAGTGAGAGTGAGAGTGAGATGGGTGTGAGAGTGATGAGTGGAGTGTGAGTGAGTAGTGAGAGTGAGAGTGAGAGTGAGTGTGAGAGTGAGTGTGAGAGTGAGAGTGAGAGTGTGAGTGTGAGTGAGTGAGAGTGAGGTGAGAGTGTGAGTGGAGTGAGAGTGAGAGTGAGAGTGTGAGTGTGGTGGAGAGTGCGTGAGAGTGAGAGTGAGAGTGTGAATGCGAGTGCGGTGTGAGTGAGAGTGGAGCAGAGTGCGAGTGTGAGTGTGAGTGTGGTGTGAGTGGTGTGATGGCGTGTGAGTGCGCGTGTGACGTGAGGTGAGAGTGAGAGTGAGGAGGTGTGAGTGTGAGTGTGAGTGTGAGTGTGACGTGTGAGTGAGAGTGAGAGTGTGTGTGAGTGAGAGTGAGTGAGAGTGCTATATCCTCATAATTGCTATATCTTCATAATTGCTATATCCTCATAATTGCTATATCCTCATATATCCTTGAGTGCTATATCCTCATAATTATAACCAGAAAGCATTTTTATATTTGTCCCACGTGATCCCCCTCGACGAGACCTTTAATTTGATACCCCACACACCCTAGCAGGGTCATATGGAATTCATACCAGTCAAACTAACAATTACTCTCATGACTGTAACCAGGACGCATTGTTTAAGTGTCCGACGTGATTCCCCTAACTGGAACCTTCAATTTGACGCCCCACCTGCTTCAGCGGCCTCACCTTGAATTTAACCCCATCTATGACTCATAATGACCATCTCATGATTCGAACTACGAAGCCTTTTTTTATTTGTACCACGTGATTCCCCTCGTCAAGACCGTAAATTTGATACCCTACACGCCCTAGCGGGGTCACTTCGAATTGTACCCCAATATAAGACTCGCCATGACAATCTAATGGTTATAACCAGGAGGCATTTTTGTATTTCTCCCACGTAATTCGGCTCATCAAGACCATTGATTTGATACCCATCACATCCTAGCGGAATCAATTTGAACGTTAAACCAATCAATGACTAACCATGACTATCTCATGATATAGCCCTACCACATTTTTGTCCCACGTGATTTTCCTTATCGGAACCTTCAATTTCATGCCCCGGACACCCAGTGGCATCATTGTGAATTTTAACCTAATTTATGACCCATTTTGACTATGTCATGATAATAATCAGGAAGCACGTGATTACCCTCATTGAGACCTTTAATTTGATACGCCCTAGCGTCATGAACCTTAATTTTAACCGAATCTTTGACTTACCATGACTACGTCATGATATATCCATATCTCATGTTCGTCCCGAATGATTCCCCACATCGAGACCTTGAATTTGATTCCCCACATGCCCTCGCAGCGTCATTTTGGATTTTAACCCAATCAATGACTCATTATGACTGCCTGATGACTACAATCAGGAAGCATTTTTTTATTTACCCCGCGTGATTCCGTTAATCCGGACCTTTCATTTGATACCTCACACGCCTTAGCCTCATCAGTTTCACTTTTCCCCTAACCTAATGCGGTCATTATTCTGTCTTAAGGGGCGCTGCCCAGTCAATTCAGCTAATTCATTTGAAACAGTAGAATGGACAGCCCCCACCCCCATTTCCCTCCGGCTCTCACCTCTTCCTTTGTGACCCCTAGTATATCAAGCCATTTACAGTAGCAGGCGAACAACCAGCACGCCAGCGCCGCCGTGTGCTTTCCCACCACCTTTTCCCACGCTCTTAGTGGATCCGTCAGGAGGAAAAGTTAAGACAACCCTTTTTTATGACCTCACCAGTCAATTATCACTCACGCGCCCAGCCGCGAAAATTAGGTATACAGCAAGTGCTTATGGCCATGAAAATTCAACAAGAAACTAAAAAAAATCAGACACCACCTCCCTCCCCACCGATCATGCAGACCGCGATTGGTGCCATACCCGCAGGTAACCTGAATTCTGACCCCACAGTGACGCATGAAACTTAACAGCCAACCATAGCTGACTGCTAGGCTACTCATATGTACTCAAACTCCAAATGGACTTAAAACTTCTATGTACTCAGATCTCAAAATGTACTCAAAACTCAATATGTAATCAAACTCAAAATGTACTCAAACTCAAATGTACTCAGAACTCAAAATGGACTCAAACTCAAAATGTACTCAGAACTCAAAATGGACTCAAACTCAAAATGTACTCAGAACTCAAAATGGGCTCAAACTCAAATGTACTCAGAACTCAAAATGGACTCAAACTCAAAATGGACTCAAACTCAAAATGTACTCAGAACTCAAAATGGACTCAAACTCAAAGTGTACTCAGAACTCAAAATGGACTCAAACTCAAAATCTCCTCAGAACTCAAAATGGACTCAAACTCAAAATGTACTCACAACTCAAAATGGACTCAAACTCAACCGGACTCAAACTCAGTCGTGATCACTCGGCTCAAACTCACTCAAGCTCAAACTCATCATGCCACACTAGCCTCACGCTCACTC
This sequence comes from Haemaphysalis longicornis, assembly GCA_013339765.2. NCBI lineage: Eukaryota > Metazoa > Arthropoda > Arachnida > Ixodida > Ixodidae > Haemaphysalis > Haemaphysalis longicornis. The sequence goes on along the minus strand of CM023452.1, from coordinate 28,714,092 downwards.
AAACTCAAACTCACGCGTGAGTTTGAGTCCAAATGAGTCTGAGTGAGTGGACTCATGAGTGAGTTCGCCAACCTCTGGTTGCTAGTACCGTAATCTCGGAAGTTCTTTCAACTTTGCTAAAGACGTACTCTCGATGTTGCTGCTGCTTCATTTGGGGACAGTATTTAAACATATTTTGCTGACGTTGTTCAGATGTTGCTGGTTTGTCAGTTTGTTACTTCGAACATTTCTATCGCAGTTACATTTATTTTAGCTATATCTGCTATACTTTATTTTCGAACTCTCCGCAGGCGTACTGTATCGAAGTTACCGAGGGGTTTGGTATGTGTTTTGTAAAAGTTTTGTACCGAAGAGTTTTTGCAAATATTGTAATCCACCACTATTGCTTTGAACCTTTGACCTTCAAAACAGTAGCCCAATACTGAACCTCACGGAAGAGGCATGGACTTAGTGCATAATTCGTCTACAGGCGACGTTGCCAACGAGCCTTCTAAGGTGTTTTTTAGTTAGTAGAGGGGGCGCGGGGGTCATTGCCGTCAAATCTGAACAAAATAAGATAGGATGATGTACGAAGACGCAATTAGCACAACTTTACTTGCTAATTGTTTTAACCTTGATGTTACGTACCGACTGCAGCATCATGAATTCAAAGTGTGACCAAAGCAAATTTCGGGCTGCCTTGATACTGAGGTTACCGTCAAACGTCACATGTAGGTGAAACAGCAAGGAACCCTGCCTTTTTTTGCCTTGAAAACAAAAAAGCCGGTACACCCTCATTGCAAAAAAAAAAAACTAAAAAATTCGTGAGGTTTTGCAAAGATTCGAACCATATACTTTTGAAACACAACGCCAGCACCTAAGCTCACATCCACTCGACCACGCCAGAAAACAATGCGTGGACCCAAGAATTAGGCACCCTAACAGAGGCTCCCAACGAATATTGTCGGGTCCATCGTTTTGGTGGTATTTGACAAATTTCGGCAGTGCTAACGCTTGTTTCTCCTACACCGATCTTGGAAGTGAGGTCAATTATTTCATTTATTTATTTATTTCAGGATACTATCAATCCCGTGATGGGATTATTACAGGCGTGGTGTCACATTGTAAAAACAAACAATACACCGACTAAAAATACATGTTTCAAGCACTTGGGATTTCAAGCATATATCTCGGACGTAATGCAAAATTCGGCGTAGTGATAGGCAAAGAGTCGTCATGAATATAAACATCGGTTGAATTGCTGGGGCAAGCAAATAAAACCAAATACAAAACGTAATTGCACAGACAGAGTTAAAACTTGCAACATCGTCAACTCAGGAAATCACGACTACATAAAAGTCAGTACAGATTCACTCGCTCTAATAACAAATTTGTGAACTGTCGGCTGCGTCAACAAGCGCGTATGGCTCGTGGAAAAAAAGAGTGGCCAAAAACATTGTTCATGAAGGGATACTCATCAAGTGTGTGGCAATGCTTATTTCGTGTTTGGCTCTTACAGTTAGCCTTAACATAACTAGCTGGATTTATTTTCAAGCAGTTGTATAGCACCAGATACAAAAATCTCAGACTATGAAGCTTGGCGCGGCTGGCCAGGGTGGGCAGATCCGCTCTTTTCAAAAGAGCAGTAGGCGAATCGGTACGCCTATAACGGTTATAGATAAAACGAACTGCTTTACATTGTACTCTTTCAAGCGCGGCTACATGTTTGTTTGTGAAAGGGAACCAGGCCACACTCGCATATTCGAGGATTGGACGGATAAGCATGGTATACGCTAGACGTTTTGTTTGGGGTATCGAATGACGAAGGGTTCACTTAAGAAAAAATAACTTGCTGAGAGCCTTCTTTGTAATATGTTCGACATACGCAGTCCAATTTATATCGGACGATATCAAGATGCCGAGATATTTGAAGACATCGACGTTCCGAAGTGGGACATTTCCCAGCGAATACGAAAAATTTGCCTTCGTTTTTTCCTTTGTTATTGACAAAGGCGACAGTTTTCTCAGTATTTATTTCCATTTGCCACTCTCGACACCAGGTTCCGACCTTTTTTAGCGACTCATCTAGTTTTAACTGATCCTGGTAGCTGTTCGCTGGTAGAGACGCGCGGAAGCGCGTCGTGGACAGCTGGCATTGCGCACATAGCGCCGGTGATTCGCTTGATACGGACAGCAATCCAAGCAGGGCCTGAATGAAGAAGAGAAATGGGTTGGACGACTGCATCTTGGCGTTGCCGCCGTGCCCACTGCCAGGAGGTCGCTGAAGATCTTCTTTTATACTGTCGTGCTATGCTAATGCTAATACTGCAAGTGATGTGATTAAAGCTCCCTTATTTAAGCCAAGAAAAGCTATCGCGCTTCATCGTTCCCCCTATGCAAGCTACGGTAGCCACGAATGAAATTGAATGCACCGCTATATTTCTGGCGTTGATAAACTTTGTTCGTTACGCACCAATCTTGCAGACAAGCCCATCATGCTAACACCCTCAAGCGATGTAGCCAGAGCTCCCGTATTTAACTCACAAAAAGCTCTCCGAAACCCCCGATCTCCCAAAAGAAAGCTAATCTAGCCACGGACGAATACGCACTTTTGAACAGAAATAGCTTGTAATTTGCCTCAAGGCGCCAAATTACCGCACGTTAAAAAATGATTATTTTCTGCGAACGTAATGAACCCAAACCAGGAGATGGATATGAAATCCGGACGATGTCGCCTGCTTTCGGATGCTTCCTGGCGCTGCGTCGACGCTGATATCTGGCGAGCAGCATAGACATCGGCGTAGCAACATAGGAGCAGTGGGAGAGTGAACTTGCCAGCTCGGACCTAAGTAAGCAGCTTTGGATCGCTGAAAGGGCGAAGACGGCAGGCCGCACCAATGAAGTTTTGGACTGAGGACCCCGCCCACTTCGAAGCTCGATCTACCTGTTCAGTAAAGTTTTCTCCCTCTCCTCCTCCCGCGTCAGCTCACGTCGCCGTGCATTTTGCCGTCGCCGTCGACGCCGGGCGATGTCGACGCGCGAAAGCGCGAAAAATACGCTGCAAGGGGTTGCGGCATCAGAACAAACCGTAAAATTACGGCACCCACAACCCTACGGCAGCTGTATTTCCACCGCAGACCCTGAAAGTGCCTTAAAGGGACCCTGAAAGGCGTTTTGAGCACCCTAAATGAAGTAGCGATATCATTAGTTTGGGTCGTCAAGGTCATGTGGGCCATGTATTACTCTTTTACGCGCAGCGGAAAGCTCACACTTTTGTTGCGAAGTTTGTCGCTTTTTTCTCGCCCTTTCCTTCGTGTTCTTGGACGCCACCATCTTCACATGTCTACACCATCGATTCCCAGATGTTCGTCATGAGCTAGACATCCTGCTGTTGGGCGGCTTTTTCACTCACTTCTGGCAAAGAGATGAGTCAACTGCTCAGCGTCGGCTCGCCGGCTGATCTGCCAGCGGAGTGTCGCAGTGCTTGGACATTTTACGACAAACGAAACAAGTGTAAACAAACGCTTAACCGTTCGTATTGAATGCAACACGGCCATAACACGACATGGATATTCTCTTACCTGTGTACGTTCTGTAAAGAAATCGTTGAAGCCCCGTGGCACTTCTTTCGTGCAATCGCAGAGAACGCCCTGAGCCGAATGCCCCGGTTTGACGGATACATTTTATTCCACTTCAAAAAAATCCAGAGATACGTTTCGAACGAACACAACGTCCCACCATGCGTTGCAAGTCTGAACCGCGATTGAAAGACGATAGGTTGCCTCCTCCAGCCAGTCGTAAATTCGGCACTCGCCTCCTGCGCATTTCGCGGGGACGAACAGCAAGTCACTTAACTCTGGCGGGCAAGCCGAGATGGCTTTTAGCCAAGCACATTGCACATACCCCATGCGAGGTTGAGTCGTACGTCGTTCGAGAAAGATAATCCAGACCATGGGAAGCACTATCCACCCGCAGAAGCACAACGTCGTATTTCATCGCGAAACAAAGGCGTCCACAGCCCGCTCACCATCGCCTCCTGTAATGCCAAACGCATCTCACCCTTCCCAATGGGAGTGAGTGGTACGCCTTAAGTGCCCACATGTCGCGAGGTGGGGCCCCGAGCAGAACCGGGATCATGCAACCGTAACTGACTTCTGGGGCGGTTTGTGCCTTGTTGCCAAGGCAACCGATGTTTGAGTTTGTTAAAGAAATGGCGCTCGCTCCAGCACTACAAAGCTCAGAGCTGCGCCGGAGCATGTTTTGCCAACGTTGCCGCTCTCCACCACGCGTCGCCCCCAGCTTAACAGGCCACATGATAGAAGCGTTTTGTGCACGGGTTCTGTATCGATCTAAAATTTCTTTTTCACATGCCGCCGGCAGGAATTACCACCACCGCAAAATAAGACCCGGCACAAGCCGGGCCACATCTGATACGGCACTTTTTGGGTAAACAGTGCGCGGTGCATGAAAGGGACCGAGTGCACGATCGGGTTCACCGCTGCGAGTTCGCCGCCGATTAAAAGTCACGTGCTGCACTGCAGCAACGCACACCGCGAAAGGGCAAGGCCAGGCCGCCGCACAAATGCGGCCAGATTTTTCGTTCGCTTTTGCAGCCTTGAGCGGAGTGCGGGATTCATGGTGTCAACAAAGCTTGTCCGTAGCAGACGGCAGTACGAGGAGTGCCATAGCGGAAGTACGTCACCGCTGACGCCCCCAGCATCATGGGAGGGAAGGCTCTCGCGCCGTCAACAGCGAAAGGTGGAGGAAACGCGGCGCGACTATAATGCGCAGTTTTTGATTTACGATTTCTCAGCTAATACTCATCGCTTTAACAAAATTCTCGCGTGAGGAGATTGCTAATACATTGTCTTATTTGGTTACGTGTACATGCATGCATCGGCGGAAGGTATTTCAGGGCCCCTTTAAATGCCGTAATCTTGATTGTCGGTACAATTACTCTTTTCTTTAAAAATACCCACGCTCAAGCTTTTCTTGATTATAATTGGCAACTAATATCTGTATTGACCAATAGCTTCACTGGTGTGATAACCACGATTTGTCACACTCTGCGTAAAGACTCTGGTTAGGGCTAGTACGTTATGCGCAGCAAGAGAGGCGACGCCCCATGTGAAGAACTGCGATTAACATTGTAAGTGCTCTTTCCGTGGCTGGCCCATACGCAAAACTCCCATAGTTTAAATGAAATCCCACTAAACTTGTAAAACACGCAGAAGGAGTTGCTTATCTGCTCCATAGGATTGGTGTGAGAGGACCTTTAGAATGTTTATCTTTTTGAGACATTTATGATTGAGTTGTTTGATGTGTGGACGTAATGTAAGTTTTTCACCTAATACTACACCTAAAAACTTGTGTTACTTTTTTGCGGGAATGGAGTTACCATGGAGCTTAGCGTCAGGGTGTGCTTCCATCCCGCGCCGCTTTGAAACTACAACGCAGGTACTTTTTAAGGATAAAAAGTGCAAATTGAGAAATTTTGTTAAACCCATGCTCAACCTTCATTCTTTTCTGGACCGCAGTCACCTACACCTTCTTTCCCACAGAGCAATTCTACCATATGTAAGTTATGCCGCAGTAGCATGGTGGGGCGACCATAAGCATAAATTTGTTAAACGCGAAAATTCACTCGTTGATGCGTTCGTCACTGTTTCTAGTTACCAAAGCTTACACCCCAACCACAACCGTAGCGCTGGAAGTATTGGCCAACTCCTTTTCCAGTCGATCGTTCTCTTTATCGAGAGAGGTCTTTTCGACTTGTTTCACCTGCGATGGTCCATTGAGCTGCATGGAACGTGCATTTCCCCAGGCAAGGTGGAACATCCTCTTCTCTGGAACTTCTGTCACCCCGCTCTTCACTCAGGGATTCCACACCGCCAGATGCACTCCCGTACAGCTGCGAGGATAACGTTGAGCCGTGCCTCACAAGCGTACAAGTACGGTTCTTTTCTCACAACATCTACCGGTACCGCGTTCGTTGTTGGTAGCCCTCCAGATGGGGGTTTGCGGACGCAAAGGTTTCGAATTTGGCTACCGACCAGCTTTTACGGCGCAAAAGCTATTGCCTTACACCTCTTGTTCCTCTACTTTACACCTACAAGCCGTGCTGTCCCGATTTCATTTATTTTGGTCGTCTGTCCCTAGTTTTGGCTTGAAGAGATCCCTTCAACCCCTCAGAAACCGTTCATAAAATTCAAGCCAGCTATCTGTTACTGGCTCCTTCGGTTCCCGGATCCCTTTTCCGAGTTCCAAGCCAGTCCGGGGGTGGTGCAACGAGCTCGCCGATCTCGTCGCTACAAGTACGGCAACCTGGGGTGAAGAAGCGGAGGTACGTACTTCGAAGTGAATTGTAAGAGGACGGGTCTTGAAGGTCGGTCGGCTGGAGTGGCAGCGTAGGTGGAGATCGGACAACACAGACACCGAGTTGTTTTCACAGGTGGGAATTTTTCTGGCCATGGCTTCATCCTTTCCTCCGCCCGGAAAACTCGCCCAAGTTTCTATCGGACATAAACGGTTTCCCCATTATTTCCAAAAGGTTGATATGCTGCCCAATAACAATGCTTCTGTGGACACAGTGATCCTTCCGTCAGCCACTATCTCCCGGTTTGTGCACGAACTGCTCTATTGGGTCCCGAATAAGACGCGTCATACGCCTCCGAGCCCTGCAACCTAGTTATTTGCGTCAGGCACTGGATAACGCCGAGCGGTTAAACTTTTTAAAGAACTGGTTGGAGTTGGAGTTTGTCGGTAATAGCGTGCCGGACATTTCGCGGTAGTAAGTCTGGCCTTCAAGTAGCCAGTGCCTGTATTCTCTGCCCGTGACATCTGCCTTCCCCTAAGACCTTTCATCGAAGCCTGGAAGCAAAGACTGTGCTGATGAGTGAACTCATGTCGTTCTGCAACTTTTGTTACGTTCGTAGGGTTACCATGTCAGTACCGTCATCCGCTGCGTTGTTCTTCTGCTCCCTGCTCCTCAGTGCTGTCTGTGCTTCCGTTGCCATGTTGTCAAGCAGTGTGTGACATTCACGATTCGAAAGTGGTGTTGCCGTTTATCCGATTTGGCACGGCAGGTTCGGTGACCCTCTCCTGTTCTAGTGGCATGCTTTAAGCTATCTTAGTATTGTGTACGCTCAAGTGCGCGCTCTGTACGCGTGAGGATGGGCGGGTGGACATGCGTTGCCATGCGGGTGCGAACTGGCTAAACTGCTATTAACTTGCCGAAAATGAACCAATATGTTGGGTACTTATATTTGCATTCTACAAATATCCTTTTCAGACAAAAGTGTGTTTGGGTTAGAACCTCTGGTCATTTTTTCTTGATTGGCTGCAAACCGGCGTTACCGTTGGTAGAGCTGGTGTTGTTCCCTAGGTTACTCTTTTTATTTTGGGAGGGGAAGGACATAGAAAAAAATTGCGAAAATTGGAATTGGATGCCAAATATATCATTGTACACAAAACCAGCATATTATAACAAACACTAGTGCGTAAATTATACTATCATTTATTAGGAAAGTGGGTACTGTATTGCTTTACGGGTAGCTTAAAAGCCTTGTATCCATATCAATTTTAGCAAATACACTTGTTAAACAATTGATAAAGCGAATAGTGTTTTTTATCTTTAAAAAAAGACTGCGTATTTTTTAAGCTAAGGAGGTACATGCTGTAGCAGCAAACAACAGAATTTTAGTCAACTGATTGGTTTTCAGTACACTTCAGTTTCGCGATACGAAAATTGTGTGCGGAAAATTATTAACTGCGTTTCAGGCGTGCCCTGTTACAATTTCCAACTTGTGGTAATACATGGTACCATAAAAAAGTGCAGCGTATACACAGCCCTAACGAGAATGTCTAGGTGAAAGCCAAGTTTGAGTTACTCTTGACCTGCTGGGAAAGGTTCTATTTGCCCTTTTGACCGCGCCCATCATCTATTCACCAGCCTCATGGACAGCACCCTGGGAAGTTCGTTCTTTAACGAGCTTTCACCATTTACTGGCGCGTGTGGCTCCGATCCTGCTCCCGCACGGCGACTTCCCTTGCCTGGCGCGCCATCCACTACATCACGGTTCCCGGCTAGCGTAAGGCAAACTTGTTTCAACATCTTATTTTGTGGACCTGATAACAGGCCTGCACGAAAGAAAGTTCCGGCACTTTATCGGCCGCTTACGCAGCATCAAAGCGAAAGCGTAGCGACTGTTAGACTTCTTCGCTGCAACATCATGCTTGCGTGGGTGTTTTCACTTCGCTCCCAAATCATCGTAGTTTGACGGTAATTACTATGACAGGTAGAGTGGCCCAATCGCCCCGGAATGGTTCCTAGAGTCAGAGCACGCCAACGCATTCACCACGTCTGCTCACGTGCCGTCACCGTGCCCTGTGTAGGGGCACTCGTCAGGGTAATTCTTGTTCGTCTTTAGAACGGTCCTCCTTAGCGCTGCAGTTGTTAGTGCACTTGACTCCAAAGCTTGCGACCCGGATTCAAAGCCCTCACAAACTTCTAGGTAATATTTATTTATTTATTTAATTTTCATAGCGCCACCTGTTTGGTGTTGACGATGACGGTCCCTGTTCGCGCATGATGTGACGTGTAAAGCTTTCTCCTCAAAAATGTCCACCATGAAAAAGACAGCTTCCAGAAGCTTTGGTCAATTCTTCATTCGCGACAATTAGTAGTTTGCCCGTTTTGTATTTGGGGAGAGATATAACCTGTGGTTGATAAACACACTATTCTACAAACGGAAGAATATGAAATCGACGGGGGAAAGACCTGGTGATACAAAAAAAAAGTTGTTGTTGATGCATATTTCATAGAAATCGGTAAAACACGAAAGTGAAAGGCGCTGCACAGGAGAGGTTGAATACTACAGGAACCTCCTTCATGTGCGAACGGTTCGCGAGCGTGAAACCGCCAGACGAAGTGACCCCGACACGTAAGAAACAAAAACAAAATAACTGGCTTATTCCGGGCCAACAAAACCAAAAATGACATGCACGGAAACAGCAGCTTGAAACACAACGGTCAGGGAACAACGCCACAGCGGAGGGTGCCTCAATTCACGCGCGTTCCCAGTGCATGAAGCCGCTGACATCGAGGCCCCAACTGTCGGCGCTTAATAGCGTCATAATGCGCTAGTTCGCTTCGCCTCTCCTACACGGTTGCACACTATGATTGGGTCAGAGGGAAGGACATAAGGCGTGTCCGTAGAGCTGCTCACGTCTATGCTTATGACGTAGTCGTTAGAGCGCCACGTACGACCCGATGTGGCGAGAGGGCCCGAGAGGTCAAGGGGTCCAATCCCGGCACCGTTGCCGCAATGGCACTTTTTCTGGCAAGGCCACTTCCGTGACTGATATGACGTGAGTGAGGTCTTGGAGTACCCGGCGATAAAACACTTTCGTGTTAGAAGCGAAATTCAGTTCGTTTTAATTGTCAGCCCAGGTGTTATACAGTACGTATAGACGCTGAGTAAGGTTTGTAGCAGCTATCATAGGATGGTGAGATGCAAGGTAAACGAGGATCAGAAAAGAAAAAGAAGTGAACTCGTGAAAAGTCAGAAACCCTGCATGAACTCAGTCAAATCCAGGACGGAGGACTTTAAAATAAACCCGCAAAACAAATTTGCGCTTCAAAAACGAGAACGATGATAGGGTAAACAGGCTAAAGGGCAACCTTTCAACAGCAAGCACGGGATATACAGCAGCTGGGGGAGAAGCAGCATGTTGTGTAGTAACGAACCCGGAAAACTTACTATGACAACGAAGGATCTAATTGCAAAACGCAAGAACATGAAGGGATGAAGGGTGATGGATCAAATTAATTAAGAAGAGCTGTCTGAATTGATTAGCATAAGTAAAACGAACGACATTCATTTGTAATATACGCAGTTATCGATGAAGGGCTGAAAATAAAAGGAGGTTTCAAAGCAACAAAAAGGAAGTACGCAATTTTGCGAAGACAGAACGTACGCAATAAAAGACGAAGAGGGTAACATTACGCACAGCATGGAAAAAATACTAAAGGTTGCAGAACGATTCTACACCGGAGTGCATGCCAGCGACGGTAGATCAGAGGAAACTGCCCAGATTACAAGCTTAACTTACGATGTCCTGCTGGTTAGTTAAGAGGAGTAGGAAAGGCTCTCAATTACACGAAAAAAGGAAAAGCTGCATGCTACGACGGCGTAACCATGGATCTTTTGAAGGAGAGCGGAGATACAGTGCTGGAAAAGCTTTCAGCTCCATTTTTGTGGTGCTTAAGGACTCAAAAAGTGCCCATAGCCTTGAAAAAACTGTTCTGATTCATAAAGAGAGAGACACCAAGGACCTTAAAACAACAAACCCATTACCTTACACTAAGCTGTGTACAAGCTGTTTGCCAAATGTTTACTACACCGCATTGGAGTCAACCTGGATTCCCAACAACCCACACAGCGGGCTGGATTTAGGAAAGGGTACTCAGCTACGCATCACATCCATGTCGTATATCATGTAATATAAAAATCCGCAGAATACACTAACCCCTTTTACAAGGCATTTACCGACTATGAGAAAGCGTTTGAGTCAGTACAAACCGCCGCCGTGCTGAACACATTAAAAATCTAGGGCGTACAAGAGACCTACACAAGACTTGTAGACGACATATACAGTGTTTCGCAGCTATCATGCACCAAGATTTTAAAGAAGAGCAATGGCATTACTCGAAGAAGACCTAGTGCATACTTTTTGCAGTACTATGAAGAAGCGGACAGAAATTTTTCATTTATGAGACCTATTCAATAATTGTAAAAAATATCTAACCGGAGAAATACTTTCCTACTCATGAAAGTGTCAACGAGGCGCTTGTAGGTACCCACGAGTATATTCTAACTGCGGTATTTTCGGCGAAAAACTAATGACGTATTCATTTACCTGGCCGATAAAAAAAACCTCTCGAAATATTAGTAAATAGCACGTGATGGCGCCCCCGTCCGCATTGTAAAGCAATTACTGTCCGCTTCTCCACACTGCTGCAAATAATATGCACGACGTTTTGTTCGAGTAACGTCATTGCGCTTTTTTGAATCTTGGTTTATGATAGCTCGGACACCGCGCATACGGGATGTACGGGTGGGATAACACTTCAAAAAAGCGATAAATTCTCTATCCTAATATGAATAAGACAGGGAGACACCGTTTCGCCAAAACTGTTCATACAATATCTGGAGGGGGTATTCAGAATGCTCAACTGGCAAAACACAGGAATAATGGTATATGGGGTTTCATTTTAAACTTCCGTCGTTTGGTGTTTGCAGTCGACAGACTGTTGCTCATTGAGACTGCTGAACACCGCAGAAAATTCTAGAGGAACTACAATCGGCATGGTTGTGCTGCTAAAAATAAATACGAATGAACCTAAAGTAATGAGATATACGCCTGCAGAAAGCGCCCTATTCAGCTTTAAGGAAGCTCTAGAAGGACTAAAACAATATATTTTGAGTGCTGAACGAAACCACGAGAAAGAAATCTGTCGCATAATAGGCATAGGCTGCGTAGTACTCGGCAAGCACACCCATAAATGGAAAGTAAGCTACCTCAACTACTCAGAGAAAAATATACAACCAGTGCATACTGCCAGGGGTGACATACGGAGCTGAAACTTGGAGCCTTACTGAACAACTGGCAGGGGTCCCATTGAAAGCCAGAATGGCGATCACGTGTTGTATTTCTTGCACAGTTGGGTGATCACTGAAGGGCCTGCGGAGTTCTTGAAGTGACTGATGGGAATCCGTGAGGATCCGAAAACGTGGAGGGGAAGGCGTTGCAATTTATGTAGGTCACGTGTTCCAATGCGCTGAGGATGCTCCGAAGTTCTGTTTCCAAGGGAGACGAGTGGTGTCCTGGCCGAGCTGGGCAGCGCCATGCCAGACCTATATGGGAAGGCGAAAGGCTGGCGTCCATGTAAAAGTCCACTTTATCTGGCAATTTTGTCGCAAGGACGCGCTGAAGGGCTTTCTCACGGGCAACTGGTCGGATACGGGGGATATCAGTTCACTGATGGGCCATTGTGACAGGCGGGAGTGACGAAGAGGGGGGGACTTCTGCAGTGCGAGCTTTCTTGAGCTCCCCCCTTGGGGCTGAGCATGCCCCGCTGCAAGGGGGGAGCTCACGACAGCTCATGCTATAGAAGCGCGATTTGTGAAGTCAATTGCCGCCGGGTGTAGAGCGTGCCTACGTGATCCACTTTGGGAGAAATGTGAAAGCCTGCGTACGAAACGAACCAGGCCCGCTGGTCATGCACGAGGAAGATGACCACATTGATGGATACGACGCTGACTACTACTACCACAGTGAAAAACGACGACGGAACTGTAAATGAACCATTTGAAACCTAATGCAATGCATGACAGTGGGTCATTGAATGCTTACATTTAAAGAAATCATCCAGCTCCGCTATATACTTCAAGCCTTGCACGACTCAGTGCAAGCTTCGCCATATATTGTTTCTTCGGAGGCCACTTTTTTACGCTTACTAACCCAAAAACCAACCTAATGAGCATTCCTAACTAAAGGACGCGGGGACTGCCTGTAATTATATTTTCCCTCAGATGTAGCTGTAGTTTCGGTTGCGCTAAGAACGGGGACATGTAGGACATATACCAGCGGTTCCAGGAGATTTTGCCGGTTCTCCTTATCTAAAACATTTGTTGAGGTATCCTCTTAAATTGAACCTGAAACAGTTACGATAAACGCTTTGACGGTTTCCTTCACGTCTTGAAGCTCTGAGAAAGGTGCAGTTATCGCGAGGACGGAATGGCACTGCGTGATTTGCTGCTTGCACCAGATACGCCTTCCGCTCCTGCTTTGTTTTTGTGGCTTTATTTTTAAACTTGCCATGGAAAAGCGTTCTTTGCTACAACAGAAGGAAAACCGGCCAACAGCCATAAATGGCCTCAGTGACGTCTTTCGGGCGGTCGAACAACGTCAAGACCGAGAAAGGGAGCAAAATCTTTTCAGCGACTTTCCCTCAGCCAGTAAGTTTTGGCTGAGGTACTTAGCGGCCCCCTTATTTAAGTAATGGGTGCTTTGGGTGACTACGTTCTTGAAAAGTTTAGGATTTCAAAAAAGTTGACAAAAATGGCGGAGAGCCTCTTGACCTTTTGGCCACAAGGCTGAATTGAGGACAAGCAGGTATCATTTTCAAGCCTCTGTTTGGGTGCAGTGACACCGCATCACTGCGGTGGGTTAATAGCGCGACCACGGATGAACTACGACTACCAGCCGGGCCCGCAGAGTGGTTATCACGTAATGCAAGTTTACTTCAGCTTGTCTGGGAATGCGCCTTTGTTCCACACTCCCTCCCTTCACTATCTTCGCAGCATGGGGAGCGCAACCTGGCGACCTCACAGGGCGAGCAGCAGGAATGCTTTATCGCTCGCGTTGAGGCTGCTGCGCTGGTTCGCGGTTATCTGCACTAAGAAAAACAGTACCAACGCCAATTGCATATTCCCCGTTCCGTCTTTCTGTGCCACGGTTGAACCACTGTGAAGCTGCAGGATGTCGTACAACGTGAGCACTTATGGACACATAAGAGCGATTTTGTACAAGTTGGAAATTCTTTATTTACATGCTCGGTCGTCGCTTTTCACGGTGGTAGTAGGAGTCCGCGTCATATCTATATACAGTGGGCTCTCGTTAACTGGAGCCCTTTAGGGACTCGGGCTGTCGGCGTTTCCGGTTCTCGGATTTGTTTCAAGAGGTCATGTTACTAAAACACCGGTACACTCGTTTTCGAACGACTCGGGATAGAACGCTTTGTACTTAAGTAAACGAAACGTTTACAACAAATATGTATCCTCTACTCCCCAACGGTTTCATCTACATGGGCAAAAACACCAAGCGCCAAGAATACATCTATTCGCTGCATGCTCCACCCCTTCCCTGGTTTCACGGTTATGAAGCAGAAGTATAAACATCTTTATTCTCGGCAAAACAAGCAAGGACCCTTCAGGAAGTGAAGTCCTCAGTCCAGGGCCCCATATGCCTTGCCAGCCGTTAAAGCCCGTTCCACCAGCCGAAGTTGGTCAAACAGGCATAAGCTGGACAGGCGCACCTCGCCACCTCAGGAGAGTTGAATCGATTCGGTTTGCGGTGGGAGGGGCATCCACCAAGCATGTGGAAAAGAGTGGAGTCTGTAGAACCATTTTGAAAATCAGGGAGTCTCTACCACAGAAGGGGCCGTTAGGGTGACGTAATTTGTTCGGGGTAGCGGCAGACTCTTGCTGGGTGGGGAAAGGTGGTAATTTGCAAGGCAAGGTAGCGAGATCCCTCCTTGATAGATACGTGCCGGTGGGGTGTGGAAGGGTGCGTCGGTCCAGCCGTAGATATCGGGTAATTTCTGCGTATTTCAGGCGGGGAGTAATTCTGTCCAATGAGGAGTTTTTTTCGCTCCTCGTGGGGCGTGTCATTTCTTCCGCGAGGTCGAGCGCGCCTTGTTCCCTTTCCCTCCCAAACAGGCTGGAGTCCATATTTTCTGGATCTGTCGCTGTGACCTGTAGTGGAGTAGCATTGCGTGGGACCAAGCGTTAACCATTCCGGCCTGGAAGCGCAGGCCGACCTGTAGGCTGTCCGTCACTAGTAGCCAGAGTAGAGGAGACGGCGAGGGCAATTGCCGCCTCTTCAGCTTCAGGTGGTCAGAGTCTTTTGACAAAGTCAGTGATAGCCTGTCCTGCTTAAGCGGGGCTTAAACAAGGCTAACACTGGATAGGAGTGGTATGCTACGCCGTCGGTGAAGTCCACGTCAGCATCTTGAGTGTACTGTTTTGAGATGGTTTCCGCGCGAGACTTCTGCGGTCCACTGTGGTATCCAGAGTTAGAGGAGATGGACCGGAGGTTTGCGTAAACGCATTCAACCTTTAAGTCGCAAATGCATAAAACGCACGAACGAATACGTGTGTTCGTGTCGGCAGAATGTTAGCAATATTAGTCCTTACGAAACACATTGAGTAATTACACAGTGAATCAATGCTGAATTTTAATGGAATAAGCAGATGTAACTTGTTAGGATTACAAAAATATCACTCGTGGCAAATTCGCTACATAAGACAGTTTTATTCGCAATTTTTTGTTGTTTTTCTAAAGTACGGTACACGCTGGAGACGCAGTGGGGTTGACGTGAGGCGCACTCTCACGGCCCCTCTGTATTTTCTTCATATTTATTTCTGCAACACTGAACGTACGGCTTGTACATCAGCTCCGTTGAAGTTGAGGAAGGCGGGAAGCGTGATCGGGGGTATGGTGCGCCAGGAACGGGGAATCACCATGCGGGAGGAGTGTTGGGGAAAGACTGATAGGAAGGGCGACGCAGCACATGCCGGGTTAGGGTGATACCTCTAGCAAGCGAAACGAGATTCCGAGGGTGCTGTCACGGCGTCTTGTCCAGTGGTTACGGGAGCAGCCACCGTGGTATACAGAACTTTCAGGAACAGGACAATAGAAGAGCTAGAAAAGGATTTCGTCCACACATCGTTAATAGTGCTGAGCATCCGCCTTTATTCTTGTAGGACCCAAGATAAGCAAAACTTTGTGATTCCAACTAGTCACTGGTCTTTAAAATGGCATTAAAACATTTTAGGGACACAAGTTTAAACGGCCAAGTAAACCGCCACTTGCATTCAACTTTCCTTATATATAATCTTCTGTGCTTTTAGACTATAAGCGGGCTTAGTAAAAAAAATTCGGGCTTATTTAGGAGTAGAAAAAATAAATTTACGTTTGGCTTTTCCCCAGCCAAAGTACCAATAATTTTGAAAAGGTCACCACTTTTTTATTATTAAATGCAGACCATCTCAGTAACTCACAATGTCGCCCGCGTTGACGTCCGTAGTCTGCATCGCTCCCCCTAAACGTATATAAAAAAATAATACTTACCGGCGCCAGGTTTCGAACCAACGACTCTGCGGGCGGAACGCAAGGTACACGGTACTCTACCCACCGCACCACAAAGCCGACACAGAATGGAGGGTTACGAACACGCCTTATATCCTTGACTCATTCAACCGTCGGCCACAGGTGCGCCCTCTCCCCCGCGTCCTCCTCGCCTTCTCTCCCCTCGCAACGCCCCCTCTCGCCGCGTTCGGTTCGGGCGCACAACAGGTGGGGACGTGCGCAACACCCTCTCTCGCCGCTTTGGGTTCGCGCTGATCAATAGTCGGTTCGCACGCAAGAACAGGTGTGGGCGCTCGCATCGCGCTCTCTCGCCCCGGTCGGTTCGCGCTTAAACCACATATGTCGTTCGTGCGCGCTCCGGTCGCTAACATCTGTGGCGTGATCGTGACGTCAACATCACGCGTTCGTGTGGTGGCGCGATTTCGGCGCTATAACACTCTCTCGCGAGGGGCATTGGACTGGATTCGATTGGATTGGCTTGGATTGGCTTGGCTTGGCTTGGCTTAGATTGCTTTGTATTTGGATTGGATTGGATTAAAGTGTATTGTGTTGGATTGTGTTGCGTCATAGCCGCGCCACGTTGCGTCATAGCCGCGGCAGGGGGTTCACGGCACGTTTCACGTTTCAAAATCGACTTCATCGACAATGTCTACGCTGGAAGACAACAATTACAACAACAACCAATACATAATCCATACGTCTTGCAGGCGTGCCCCCCGCGGAAATACTCTGCATTTGATCGTGCCCCTCGCGAGGGGGATGTTTTTTGGTCTATGGTCGGGTTCCTGTCAGGCTGGACGCGCAATCAAAGCTCTTTTTCGTTCAGTTGATTTATCCCCTTCTGTACCATCACGAATGGGTTCTTTAACGTGTATAGGTTCGCTTGTGTGTTCGTTGTAGGATTGTACTGGCGCTTACAGTAGTTCATTTACTGGGCCCCGTAGTAATTATCTACAGTGAGTATATTTGTTTTAAGCGTGAACGCCTTACATCTCTATATTTGAAGAATCCGTGTTTTGTGGGCCAGAAAATTGGTGACACAACAGAATTAGAACGTCTTCTAAGAGGAACGTGAGTCAGGGGTTCACAGTGATTGTAAAGAGAAAACATCAGAGATAGGGGAGGGTTGCAGAAGCCGCTGTGAGAGTGACGCAGCGCGAATTCGGGAAAGATAAACAGCAGCTCATCATGCAGGGTGGGCCCCGCCGCACGTGCCATAGGAGTAGCCTTGAGAGGTAAAGAAACCGGCGGAAATGAATAGGAGGATCGTGGCGCCGCCCAGCGAGGGGAACCAGCGTCAGAGGGTACTGCCAGTCCGGAGTGACTTCTAGTTCCCCTTTGATTTACGCGCACCAAGTCGCAGCGGCGCTGTGCAAGCAAAACACTGTTTTTCCCACTCTGCGTCTTCCCGGCGTGACTTCAGGCGCGCATGCGCGACAGCGGGATAACGGTCGCCGCAGCTGCCGGAGCAACAGCGGTGGCGGTGCGCGAGAGAAGCAGCAGGGCTCGCGTGCACGTCGTAGCAAAGTAGAAATATTGTGTCAGCGTTCGGAAGACCACAGAAGAATAAATACTAGTAAGCCTAAATTTAACTGGGGACGCAGACAATGGCGACAGACGAAGCACAAGCGCTGACACTACCAACTGAATGTTGATTATGCCTCGCATTGTACATTTATACCCTTTAGCCACGTGGTCCCGGAGCAACATTGCGCAGAAATAGTTTTTCTTTATCGGTTCGCGCAACCGACGCAGTACTGATACAATAGTCGGCACCGTCTTCAATTTCCATTTTCTCTTCAATTCCCTGTTCAATTCCCTCTTGAATTTCCAAGCGTCTATTTACACCATGGAAGTCAGCTTCACACTTGGGGCAATCTCGGAGGCCAAATGTCAGGAGGGGATGTTCTTGGTTGAGGCCTTGTGCTCCCGAACTCGGTCGTTGATACAATGGCCGGTCTGGCAAATGTAGCATTTCCTGCACCATAACGGTAGCTTGTACGCAACCCCCTGCACACATGCTGCGTACTTGGTACGGTGGTTAGTTGTGCACTCGCTCGCTATCATTGGCTGGTTGACGTGGCGGCACATGGCATACCCTTTGTTTGTGGCTGACCACACAACTGACACCCCTTCTCTGGCCGCTATCTTCTTAATGTTGTGTGTTATTCCGTGCAGATAGGGGACAACCGCAAGCTTGCTCCTGTCAATGGCCCCTTTCGGACCCTCGGGGTCTTTTTTTTTTAAGCAATGACTCGCAGATCGACACCAGGACCGCATTTGGATAGCCTGCATTGCGCAGCTTCGAGATTTGGTCCTGTGAAGCTCCTCTCCATTTCGTGGCAGCATGACCGGCTTAAAGCCGAGTTCAGGGCACTGTTCGCCAAACCGCGCTGGACATTCTTCTAATGCGCTGACTCAAAGGGCAGAATCCCCTTCCCTTCCCGCGTTGCGTATATCCAGCACGTGATATCGGTCTTGAAGTGCAGTATTAGGTCTACAAACCTTATTTTTTTGTCGACTGCCATCTCGTGAGTGAAAGTGAGTGCTGGGCATGCGCTTTTGAATGCTTCCAAACCGTTACGACGTATTCCTCTTGGTCCGCTGCTGGGCTCTGGGTGCACAAAACTAATAAACCAGTAGATCATGAGCGCTCTCTGTTCACCAAGCATATCGGTGACCTGCCTTCCGAAGAAGGCCAGAAAAACGTCGCACAAATACGGCGCAACTCGTGAGCCAATGCAGATTTCACTGCGTTGCGTGTAGTAGTTACTTCGAACGACACAATTGTGGCTCCAAGGTATGCAGCTAGAAGCTCAAGGAAGGTGTCGACTGACACACCTGCTAAATTTTGGAATGCCACGGCCCCGTCCTCTTCGATTGCAGTCCTCAAAAAAGGTAGCAGTTCATCGTGCGGTATGGAGTAATATATGTCCTTAATGTTTATTAAGAAACCTGATGTGAGGCTTGACCCATGATGCTCCAGAAACTGGCATACAGGCGCCGAGTTCAGTACCTTGAATGAGTCCTGGGGCTTCACTCTTGCAAGCTGTCTTGTTAGGAGCTTGACACTTGCACTTGCCAAGTATGCCGTTCGGAGATAATAGCCCTGAACGGTACGTCGGGTTTATGCGCTTTGGCGCTGAATAAAACCGACAGGCAATTCTCTTTGATGGCTTTTACCCTGCTGAACAATTTTACAGGTTGGCTTTCTGCAGGACCTAAACGACATCAAATATCGCCTCCTTCGGCCGGGAATTGACCACTGCTGTGAAATTTTCGAATAGAACATTCAGTGTTCTCGTGCCATAAGTGCCTTTGTCCATAACAACAAACCATCCTTCTTAGTCGGAAATGCAAAGTCTGAGGTCTTTCTCCTTCAGTTCTCGAACAGCCCAAACAAAACTGACGCTGGCTGTTCGTCGGCGGTTATTTTTTGACAGGACACCGATTCCTTTTGAAATCATTCGCTGCGCTGACTCCTCTCCGGCTTTCAGGCGACCCTACGAACCAGGGCTACCTTCTCAGCTGCACCTAGTTTAGGTTCGCCTGCGAATTTGGGGCCCAAACCAAGGTCTTCCGAGTTTTCATCGTCAGCTCAACGGCTCCTAAATTTGTAAAGGGCACTAAATTAGGTTCAACCCGCTCTCTTCATTGTAGATGACACTTATGGTTTGACAGATACGTTTTGTTCCATAAAGCATCCGTCGCTCGATGAGTGAAAACATTTTGGTTCTGGACCCCCGAAAATCGGTACACTTCACTCGCATAAAATCCTTCGGCATACGGATCTGCCTCCTCAGTTCCGATCTCAAGGTCTTCGATACTCCCCTGGCGTGGCCTTGAGATGGAGGTACGGTACCAAACAGGAGCTGGATGTCGTCGAGGACATTGTTCTTTTTGTTTGCCCGTTACAGCAGTCTTGCACGGCACTCGTTGTGGGCGGTGATGAGGTGTAAAGAGTTGGGATCAATGGCATGTAGATGAGTGTTATTCAGGCTCAGATATGTAGAAAGAAATATAAGAATGGGTAGAATCTTAGGTAGTTGGATCATAATTGTATAAATACTCCTCAGCCTAAATTTAACTGGGTACGCAGACAATGACGGCAGACAAAGCAAAAGCGCTGCCACTACAAAACTGAATTTTATTACGCCTCGCCTTGTACATTTATACCCTGGAGCCACGTGGTCCCGGAGCAACAGTGAGCAGAAATAGTCATTCTTTATCGGATAATGCAACCGACGCAGTACTGATGCAATCGTCGGCGCCCTGTTCAATTTCCATAGCTTCGATGATTTCGTGCGCCAACCTATCATTGTTTTTATGCATTGTAATGACACCATGGAAGTCAGCTTCACACTTGGGAAATTGAAGAGGGCGCCGACGATTGTATCAGTACTGCGTCGGTTGCGCTAACCGATAAAGAAATACAATTTCTGTGCACTGTTGCTCCGGGGCCAAGTGGCTAGAGGGTATATATGTACAAGGCGAGGCGTAATAAAAACTCAGTAGGTAGTGTCAACGCTTGAGCTTCGTCTGTCGTCATTATCAGCGTACCCAGGTAAATTTAGGCTGGCCGGTATTTAATCAATTATGATCCAACTAGCTCAGATCCTGCCACACAAGAGCGGTTATATGCAACATGCACCGGGGGGGAAGCGCTGCAAGAAGTGTATTTGCTTCGTCTTAGCAAAATGTGAGACAATCGCCCGTAAATCGTGAATTTATTCTGGGCGATAACGGTGGTGTCGTGCAAGAGCTGTGGAACTACGTGTGCCGTCTTCGATGTCAACTTATGCCATGCTGTGTCGTACATCAGTCCATATCACGCATGTTGGGTTTGTGCTTGGTCGTATTTTCGAAACTTGAATAAAGTGTGGAAGTGCGATTTCGCCTGCTGTCTTACTGTCGCAGCAGCGTACGTACGCCTGCATATAGGCGCGCCGGCATAGCGGGCGGCGCGAAGGGCGCGGGGCTAGCGGGGCCAGCAGCGGAGCGGCGGGAAGAAGCGACGGGAGGAAAGCGTCGGTACCCCCACCCCCATTTTGCGCGTCCTCGCAGTGTTGCCATAAACAATGAGTACGCTTCCAAGCTCAAGATGGCGGTGCCAAATCCTCCGCTGTCGAGCCCACCCAGGCCCGCCAGGGAGAATTTGGCGCTACGACCACAATTAGCCGGGACGCTATGTTGAAGGCTAAGATGCCGCCGACTGGTGCTGGCACGGAGGCTGGTCAATTTGTGACGGAGGATGCCACGATGGTCCGCAGAAAGTGCATCAACAGAATCATAGAATTTGCTACTAGGATTTTAACTTTACATTCTTACAAGTTTTGAGAGTTTCCTGTATCTTTTTTAAAAAAAACTATGTATCTTCTTGAGCCTGTAACTGTCACAAGAACCTAAATGTACACTGCAAAACTTTCTCAAATTCTTTTGTAAACCTTAAATGATTTCGGAACATACTTAACTAACAAACTAACGCACTACCGAAGCCAAAATTCACTTCTCTACGCCCACCTGACGATGTTAACATCGAAATTTCCCCGACAGATCCTCCTCTCTTTCTTCGTCACGGCGTTCTCTGCTCGAATGACGTCGTTACAACAGTGTAGCGGCTTTTTGACGGCTTTATTTTAGTTGCCACAATAGACGCATTCGGTGGCCACTATTAAAGAAAAGACAGAGAAGCAAAGCAGAAATAGACAGCGGGGAGTTCTGCTGTGACAAGACAATCACGCTGTTCCCCTACCTGGTGGCAATACCTTCGACATTCACGATGCTTCCAGAGCGAAGCAAACAGTCAAAGCGTTAATCGGAAGTGTTTTAGAGTCCCTCTAAAAAGACTTTGGAATTCTTTTCACCAACCTGCAGCGTCCCTGGAGAATGACATAATGAAGTGGCTGTACTTCGGACGCAGCTTAACAAAAACGTCACTGCAATTCACAATTTCAAACAAATCAATAATTGAAAGACAAATATTACTTTGGCAAGGCTTCCAGACGTAAAGGAAAGAGTTAAAAGTTTTCACTCTTTCTCTATAAAATTTTTAAAAACATAAACTGTACAAAGGCGCACAAGAACATATCTATATATTTGCTCTAATAAACTGGCAACCCGCTATGATGGCTCAGTGGCAAAGGCATCCTGCCGCTGAGCACGAGGACGTGGAATCGACTCTCAGCCGGTGCGGCCGCTTTTCTCACGAAGGCGAGCAGGAAAAACGGCCGTGTGTTCGAGATTTCGGCGCACGTTAAAGATCCCCTGGTGGTGAATATTAAGCCGAAGCCCTCCTCTGCGGCGCGTCTCATCGCCTATGAAGCGTTGGCACGTTAAACCGCACAATCAATCAATATTAAACTGTCATATATCTGTGCTCAAACGTTGTAACGAGCAATAATGTTCATATTCGTTGTAGGGTTAAAAGTTATATGTGTGATCCCACCTTGTACCTTAAGCCTGTGGCTAAGCATCCACAACACGACAGCAGCATTGACAAAACGGGCTAGTTACCTGTATTCTAAAATGTGCAGCTGGAGAAGAGGAGTTCTTTCCTATAAATGTTTCCTGTTTTCGGAAAAAAACGTTCCGAGCTGCAATATTGCCTGGATTCCGAAATGCCGATAATGCGATATCGCCAGAACCTAGCTGCATGTATCCTGGCATTTGAGGTTGTGAGCACAGCAGTGCAGCTTAGCTAAGGCTATTAGGCGGTCATCGGCCGAGGTTTTTTTTTTCAAAGCACAGTAAATCGGCGAAGACGATGCATCAATACGGCACTACGTGATTTACTGACTGTCCAGCAGTACCGGATATACTCAAATTTTTCATGCTTTAAATGAACAAAATAAAGCCGCCGCTGTAAATGACTGTACTGCACAGGCTAAAGGGGGACTCAATGTTAAGCGTTAACCGACGTTGACATTTTCACGAGCAATGATCGTCAACCAGCTTAAATTAAACCAGAGCTGTGTTCTCCAGAAAAAAAAGCATTCATAAACAACATTTCCGCTGGCTGTCATTGTATTTACTTAGATCACTGGGCAAGAACTGGTAACTGTACACAGAGGATTGTAACGGAAACATGTGTTGGTTAAAATATGTAAGAAGAGCGATCCCATTAGTGGGTATAAAAGATTACCGCAAACGTGAGTAGTAGAGTGAAAGAAAGCACGAGTAAGGGCTGAGACGTCATTATTCACATTTCGCAGGTACCATGTGACCCAGGTACCTGGTCAAACCAAGCCACCCACCTCTTTGCTAAATAAACATATTGCAATCCAATCTTCGAACCATTGCTCTGCCCCTTTTTTGTTGTTGTTGAGATGCCACGCCAAAAGACGAACACAAAGCGACGGTGACAATTACTGTGGCGTACGTTTAGCTTGTTGCGTACTTTCATGTTTTAAAGAAAACAACAACCGCGGCAATGGCGATGATTTGTTCTATTGCGGTTGGGCAAACCAGCGACGAAGGCGACGGCGACAATGGTTGTGGCGACAGGTAGGTGTTTTGGCCAAGCATTTGTGTAAAACGATGTGTAAAACCCAGCATTATAAATTCTCAGTTCCCATTTGGAAGTCGAAGTACACTTGTGGATGAAAATATAGACGGCAAAACTGGATACCGGAAATATCTTAAAAGCGCGAGTGTTCTGTAAAGTTGGCAGCCTATGTCAAATGATAGCACCAAAGCAGAAAAAGTTAACTAGTACCATATCTGTCTTCTCATGCGCATTTCCGTTCCCCGTGCCTACCGTGGTCTGTTTTCTTGACCTGATCTAAGGCAGCAAAAGTTTGCCCGGTTGGTGGACGTTTGTTTTAATTGCTGCCTAGGCTTCTGAAATTGACAAAGGGAATTTGAACATGCCAATTCAAAGGTTCCCCGTAGCTGCACTACTGCCAAGCCCCAGCGGGGGGCAACCTCTTAACAGCACCCCTGAATTCATTAGTACGAAAACATGACGGGCGAAGCGTATTCCAGCAACGGATATGGGGTTCTATTTTATCGAGCCATGCAAGCGCGAAGTATGATAATAACAAAAGAGACAAAGGCGCTGCTCCTACTTTCTTCAAGCGGTTGGAGCAGAGGCATGTTTAGGCAGGAGTTTCTTTATTGTAACATTGCGCGCAATTTATGTGATGGTATCCACAATTTGGAGCGCGAGAAAACATGGGAGTATTGTTAGATACACGTCACTTTTCCCGATGATAGCTGGTTAACGTTGGACGGAAAGGCCGCGAGAGATAGATTTTAGCGCGCACCACTTTGACACATGGTGCAGTGGTTTGGCGGCAGCCGCCGCGAAGGCGGTATCCGCGTAACGGAGTGAGCGAACGAAACACCCAACTCAAAAAGAAAACAGAGGAGGATTGTCTACGAAAGTGTAACCAGGAAGGCGCTCTCAGCGGAGACGCAAGGCGAAAATGGGAAGGGGAGGCAGCGAGGGGTGGCGCCATAGCAGAGCATGCCGCCCTCTTCACACTTTCTCAAGACCCTCGTCGTCCTTTCTTATCTCATCCCAACAACGTGACAATTGTCTAGAGGTCGACAGACGATCGGGAACAATATGTTCGGAACATAGAGTTTCATACACAAACAACTATAGAGGAATGTTGCGCTGCGATCGTACGTCTAAATGGGCGTGATGGGTAGTTCTGGATTCGGATTGGCGCTCGATGGCTTGTGGAAGTAACTATAGACTCCAGGCAGTTTCGTTTTCGTTTTGGATTTACAAGAATGCATCTGGCTACGCGGGGTATTGGAAGGAGCTAACAAAAATACGTTTCTCCTTTAACTGCATGCCGCGCGCGCACTGACACCGCCCCGAGTGGAATGTTTTATAACCACGGTTGCGAATTGGATGGGTTATTAATTCTTTGCCGGCACAGCGAGCACGAAAAAGCAAACGACGGCGCTCTGTGCGGCGAAGTTTTCTGCGAATTAGGAGTTGCCTGCGCTGCTCATTCGGCGGAGCCGTGTATTGTCGAAGCTGACCGACAGTTGCGAATCGCTTGGAACAGCCACACCTTCCGTGCGAACGCCGGCTTTTACGGCGTAGACCAGCTGTACCAGCGGCTGATAGGAACACAGGTTGATGACTCTCACTAATTCTAGCAAGAATAACTTCTAGAAAGGTAATCTGTTTCTTTTTTATGTGCGGAGCACATTAGGAACGCATAATGTCCGTCCACGTCCATCCGTAAGCTCACCACATCAAGCAAAATTCAAGCGAAATTCGATTTGTGCCGTGAGTTGCAGTTTTTTTAGGGAATAATCAGGGTGCAACTCGCGCCTCAAATCGAATGACGGTCGCAGCGAAATCGGATGTCACGGGGGACGCAACTTGGATGTCATTTCGAGTCCCCGTACTCCGCACCCACGCCATCATCCACGGAGTGAAGATACTGCCATTTTTTATGACCACAAAACTTTTCTCTTCCTGTTAGAAACCACTAGCGCCAAAGCTTTTACAAGTAGTTTTTAAACAAGTCCGCGTCGTGCTGTAGTTGGCGGAAAAGGCAAACCTGCTCCACAAACCTCCTCGACTCCGCGTCTGCTTTTTATTTAAACCCGTCATTTTATATCGTACAAAACCCGTTTTGCCATGTTTTTTGTAAACGGAGAACCGGGCAATAAGGCAATAACCAATAGATATCTGGAAACGTAAGACGGAAAGGCCCGCCAGAGATATATTTCAGCGCGCATCACTTTGGCGGCTGGTGCAGTGGTTTGGCGGCGTGGTGGTCGTGGCAAAGTCAATGTTCCCTAACCGAGTGAGCGAAAGAGACTCCCAAGTCGGAAAGAAGACGGAAGAGGATCGTCTGCTAGAGTGAGAGGCGGAGGGCGCTCGACGGTGAAAAAGTATGGCGAAAGTAGGAGGAGGAATCAGCGAGAGATTGCGCCATAGCATAGCCTGCCGCCCTGTTCTTCACACTTTCGCATGACCCTCGTCCTCCGTTCGTGTCTCATCTGAACGACGTGACAATTGTGCTTGAGGTTCAAAAACGATGTGCATCAATATGCTCGGCGGTTGCGGCAACGTGCTGCGAGATAACGGCAGAGTAGGGCGCACCTCCGAACGTTCGTTGGTCACACGATCACTTCCTTAGAGGCAGCAGTTATGTGCCTTCACCGAGAAGGCTGCAGTGCGCGTTGCGCACAAATTTCGTATTAGGGAGTATACTTATCGCCAGCTACTTCATTGAATACATAGACGAAAAAAGTAAGGTGTCTAGTATGGTCACTAAACGAGCGCGTGACTTGTTACTTGACTTGACTTTTCACTTGACTTGGCTCTTGACTTTACGGAAAGGCAGAAAAGGGGGTGGAATCGTGCGTGTTTATTAAAGTAGTTACATTATTGTCCCATAGCGTTTATGTCATTATTGATCAGATCTATATTGACGAAAGTAGTTTTTTATTGTTTTTTTTTCTTCCATCAACTTTGTCATTTGGCTGCGCCAGCCTAAAACCACCCACTACCAACTTTTACCACGCTACCTCTGGCCGAAAGCCAGCGCCTTCAAAGACCAAAATCAAACTAAACAATCCCAATCCGAGAACACACTGCAGGGAAGCCAACTTAAAAAACTAGCTTCCACAAAGGCCTTGATCGAGCCTGGGTCCCTCGCGTTAAGAAGCCGACGTCTATATCCGGCCGCGACATTCCGACATCGTCAAAGCAGTTTCGATTTTGAACTTTGACTATGACTCGCGTTCATTGAAAGGAAGGTTTGCGTATTTACAACCTTCCTCACAAGAAAGGGGCGTTGATTTTTTTACTCGGTTACGGAAACGTCAACCTTAACTCACCTGGTGGCAATTGATCAAATAGACGCTTTATTTCGAAGGCGTCGTATTTGAGGACAACGCATTTCTTCTAAAGCTTTTCCTTTCACAACTAACAATAGCAGTTTTCAGCAGAGTATCAAGATAAAAAAAAATGTTCCAATAACTGATAATGATGACTGTTATTGCTCATTGCGACAATTCGTTCCCTAAAGTTTTTGCATTACTTCACCCAAGTTTTTAATAATAAAAGCACGTTAATATCCTCCGCCGACACCGTTGTGGTGACTGTGGAATAAAAAGAAAGAACCGCGCCACGAGGCAGGCAGTGGGAGCTCGCTCCACGAGCGCGGCTCACGCGGCAGTCATTCGTAGGCATCGTTGATAGCCGGACGCCTGGTTTTCTGCTTCCCTTTCGCTACACAATTCTCTGGTTTCGAAACCCCCAGCCGTCCGGTCCCGCCGATTCGCGCCATGGAATCGCTTCGTCGCCGCCGGGGAGTTGACGGCACTCGACGCGCTGCTGCAGAACCCGGCGGCACCGACTCTCGACTTGCAGACGCTTCTGGACATAATTCTCGACAAGCAGCGCGGCTTGCACGAGCTGGGCAGCCAGATTCAGGCGACTGTCACGGAAGAGGGATTTGACGCGACGTTTTGGATGCAATTGACTACGACGAGCGCTCCGTCACGAGCCCGGCCCCTTCAGCCAGCGCAGCTACAGCCGAGTCTGGTGAGCCTTGCGGGAGCGCACCTTCTCAGCCTCGACCGGGCACCCCTCAGACAACGCAGGGAACCCGCTTCGCCGCACTCCCGAAGCTCCAGATACCGAACTTCTCGGGCGACCGACGCGACTGGCAAGGGTTCTGGGACCAGTTCGAGTCCAGCATCCACTCGAACGCGACTTTGCCACGCATCGAGAAGTTTAAGTACTTGCTCTCGTACTTGACCGGTCCCGCCAAGGACGCGATCGAGGGCATCAGGCTGGCCGAAACAATTACGACATCCCTGTTAAAATCATTACAAACAGATTTGGGCGGAAAGACCTTCTCGTGGACGACCACCTGGACAAATTGCTCGCATTGGAGCCGGTGCAGAATTCGGCCGACACCGACAAATTGCGGGTCCTCTACGACACGGTCACGTTTCGCATAAACGCGTTGGAGGGCCTGGGCGTCTCCCCGGACCAGTACTCCGTCGTGCTCCATCGCGTACTGCTGCGGACCTTGCCGCACGACCTGGGCCTCCTGTACCGGCAAAGGCTGAAGGAGGAGCACCAGGACGCATCCGAGGTGTCCGCGTCCCCTTCCGCCAGATCCAAGGAAATCAAGGTGATCCTGGACTTTCTCCGCGTCCAGGTGAAGATTCGAGAGGAGAGCGCGTCCGATTGTTCGGTTCCGTCCACGCGCCGCGGCCAGGGGAGACAGCAGTCTTCGCCTCCGCGCATTGATCCGCCAACTGCGATGAATCTTGGTACCCAATCGCCGTCTTCGGGGCTACACGGGTGTGAACTTTGCAACGCTCGGGACCATAACATCGCCTACTGCAGAGCGCCAATGTCGCCCGAGGAGAAACGGAAGCGTCTGCAGGCAAGCAAGTGCTGCTTCAGATGCGGCAAGGGCAATCACTTAGCAAAGCAGTGCAGGTCAGCGAACAGTCTGATATGCGGTCTTTGTTCACGTCGGCACCTTACGACGCTGTGCGACATCCAACGCCCCGCTGGAAGGTTCGAACCCCCCAGCAGAAGGCCAGATCCCAGTCCCAGCGACAGGGCGACAATCGGCACAGCCAACGCAGTGACGTCCGCTTCGACCAGTGCTGCAGGAGTTACGCCAGTCCTTCTGCAGACAGGCCGTGCATGGCGCATCGGCACAAGCCGCCAGCTGCTCGTCCGCTTTTTGTTGGATTCTGGCAGTCAGCGGACCTTCATCCGACGCGATGTGTCCCGCGCACTCGATTGTCCTGTCGAAGGAGTCGAACGTCTTACCATTGCTACTTTCGGAAACACTCGCACCAGCGCACCTGTTTCGTGCAACCGGGTATCTTTGACGCTTAAAAGTCAGCACGAGGGCCAGCGCATCACGATCGAGGCCCTAGAAGTCCCCAATATCTGTAACGTCACAAGCCCGCCCGTCAGCGAAGAGATTCTCAATGCGATGGCCGCTAAGTGTCAAGTTGCGGCTGATGCCCAGCTTTCGGCCACGTTTCAGGAGCATCAGATAAGCGTGCTGATCGGGTCGGACGCATATTGGAAGGTGGCCACGGGGCGAATTTCTCGGATTTCTCTATCGCTAACAGCCGTGGAAACAGTTTTGGGCTAGACTGTGCAAGGTGGCCAACTTGAGAGCCCAAGTCCTTCGACCGGGCACTCCAGCGCGCTGTTTTTGTCGCTCGGGGAAGCGCCCCCTGAAGACGCCACCGCTGACGTTGAATTGTCGTTCATGTGGCGCCTGGAAGCAATCGGCATTCAGGGATCATCGGAAAACTCAGGATTCAATAAACCCGCCATCCTCCAGTTCAAGCATGGAGTTCGCAAAGCAAGCGAGCGCTATGAAGTGCCTATTCTAGTTCGAGAGCCAGTGCTCGATGTCTCCGATAACTATTATCGGCTTGCAGAGCAGAGACTCTGTATGCAGCTCAAACGCTTCCGCGGTCAGCCAGATTTACTACGGCAATATGACAAGACCATCCGCGCATACTTTGATGAGGCCATGCGGAACGAGTGACCTGCGACAAAGAGGATGGGAAACCGAACACCTACTATATGCCACACCATGGTGTCGTGCGTCGTGATGCTGTGACAACCAAGCTTCGAGTTGTTTTCGACGCGTCGTCCCATGTTCCCTGCCTTTCCATCCTTGAACAGCGTGCTACTGAAAGGCCCAAAGTTAGACGCAAACTTACTGAAGTTGCTGGTTGAGTTCCGGTGCCATCCCCGTCGTTCTCGTGGCAGACATAAAGAAAGCGTACCGCAGATGGTTATTCGCGAGGAAGATCGGGACGCTTTAAGGTTCCTCTTGGTGGAGCACCTTCCGAATGAAAAAGACCCTCTTCCTCAGATAGTCCACTGGCGCATGACAAGAGTGCCATTCGGAGCCACGTCTAGCCCATTCCTACTCGCCGCAACACTTCGTCACCACCTAAAGGAATGTAAAGAGCAGTTCCCAGACACGGTCGCCAAGCTAGTCGACGCGTTTACGTGGACGACCTTGTCGTCGGGGTCGACAACGCTGAGCAAACCAAGCGTATCTACGCCGAGTCGAGGTCCATTTTGGCGGGTGCTGGTATGGAACTGAGGAAATGGGCTTCCAAACTTTCGTCCCTGCGAAGCCAGTTCCTTAAAGACAACGTGGCTTTCGAAACGGAAGGAGGGGACCCTTGTAACATGAAGTGCTCGGTATGCAGTGGGACCGCTCAGACGACAGTGTCGTGCTAAGTGCGGACAATGTCGCCACCTTTGTATACACAAAGCCAGTGACAAAGAGAACAATGCTCCAGTCGTTCGCACGGCTCTACGACCCTCTAAGATTTCTGGCCCCTTTCACCGTTCAAGCGAAGATCATTTTCCAAGACTTATGGAAACTGCAGCATCCGTGGGATTCACCACTGCCGACGGCTCAACTCAATGCGTGGAACAGCTGGTGCGGCGAGCTCAGCGACCTAAGACGCATTTGCTTGCCACGGCATGCCTTCACGATGAAGTACACGGAACACGACACTCGAGAGCTCCACGTGTTCGCTGACGCAAGCCTGAGAGCTTATGGTACTGCAGTCTACGTCTGGTCGTTATCATGGGAAACCGGAAGATGGGAAGTGAACCTGCTGCTCAGCAAAGGCCGCATTGCACCGATCAAAACCACCTCTCTCCCACGCCTTGAGCTCCTCGCCTGTTTGATAGCTGCCCGACTATTTGATTTCCTGAAACGGCTACCGTGCCTGTCAGAAGTTCGGTCTTTCTTCTGGACCGATTCAAAAATCGCCCTGCATTGGATTGCGGGGGAACCGAGCCGATGGCCGCCATTCGTGAGAAATCGCGTGTCCGAGATACAACGTCTGACACAAGGCCAAGGGACGTGGGCTCATTGTCGCAGCAAGGATAACCCAGCCGATTTGATTACTCGTGGACTTGCCGCATCTGCTGTTGCAGCCACAGAAATGTGGTGGCATGGCCCACATTGGCTCGCACTGCAATCTCAGGATAGGCCAACGGACAGAGAAAGAGTTGCGGACGTTGGTGAACCGCCATTTCTACAGACAGCTTCATGCGCGCTAGTAACAACGCCAGCTGAGCCATTGCTGAGTATCAAGTCGTACAGTCGGTACTCCAGGCTTCTTCGGGTAACTGGATGGATACATCGCTTCTTCGAAAATACGCGAAGGTTAACGCATTCAGCAAAAGGACCCCTACGACGATGGCTCCGGCGCTACTGGCTCCGGCTCGTACAGAACGAAGCTTTTCCGAGGATATACGAGCGTTGTCACGTGGTCAGCGTGCCGGAACTGCAACTCGCCTCATTTTACTACGGCCGTTTTTGGACGACGATGGAATCCTGCGCGTCGGCGGACGCCTACAGCAGTTAGGATCCTCGGTCGACACCCGTCACCCCGTCATCCTGCCGGGCCGTCACGACTTTTCCCGGCTACTAATCATCGCAACCCACCAGCGCCTGTTGCACGCGGGTGTTGACAGCACTCTCACAGAACTGAGAGACCGATTTTGGATTATCAAGGGTCGTCAAGTGGTGAAGACAGTGCTGCACGGATGCTTGCTTTGTCGTCGACACAAACTCACACCAGAAACAGCTCCAGTTGCGCCTCTACCCCGAGATCGTATCATCGAATCCAGTCCGTTCGACGTTGTCGGTGTAGACTTCTGTGGACCGCTGTTCTGTCGCACGAAGAATCCTGCGCAAACAAAGGCCTACGTCGCCGTTTTCTCCTGTGGTGTGACACGAGCCGTCCACCTTGAGCTTACATCTCAGATGACGTCATCGAGCTTCTTGTCTGCTTTCAGGCGGTATTTTTGCTAGACGCGGTATTCCATCGACAATTTACTCGGATAACGCCTTAGCCTTCCACCACTGCGCACGCTCTCTCCGTTCGGATCCGGAAGACCCCGTCCTTGATTTTTGCAGCGGCTGCAACATTTCCTGGAAATTTAACGTCGAAAGAGCTCCGTGGTGGGGTGGTTGGTGGGAACGCTTAATCCGGCTCACCAAGGAGACATTACGGCGAATCCTCGGCCGCTGTTGCCTGACTACTGAAGAGCTGCAGACTACGCTTTGCGAAGTCGAGGCAGTAATTAACAACCGGCCCCTTACGTATATCTCGGCAGACGCGGCTGAGCCATACTCGCTGACCCCAGCGCACTTCTGGCTGGGCAAAAGCAACACGTGCCTGCCTCAGACACTCGGGCTTTCAGAACCGCTATCCACGGGCAGCGAGCTATGCAGACGAGCTCGGCACCGTCAAATCGTAACGGAGCGTCTTTGGCGTCGATGGAAACGAGAGTACCTCCTGTTGCTCCGATCCGCTCACGAGGCAACAGCGCAGCTTCCCTCCAGGCTCCAAGTGGGGGACGTAGTGCTCGTACAGGACAATTAGCCGCCGGCCTTCTGGAACTTTGGACGCATTCTTCAACTATTTCCCGGACGCGACGGAGTTGTGTGCTCGTGTTCCCTACGCCTATCATCGGGACGGGAAATACGTCGTCCAGTGCAGCGGCTGTGCTTTTTTGAAGCAAACCCCTGATCAACTTGGGGCCGCGGGAGTATGTTGAATAAAAAGAAAGAAGCGCGCCACGAGGAAGGCAGCGGGGGCTCGCTCCACGAGCGCGGCGCTCGCGGCAGTCGTTCGTAGGCATCGCTGATAGCCGGACGTCTGGTTTACTTGTTCCCGTTCGCTACAGTGACTATAGTTTAAGAATAGTATTAACAGTGTTCTCGGCCGTATATTCCGCGCGCGCTTGAATTGAGGCTCAATCGCGGAAGCGTCGTCGACTAAGGACTCTAACCTACGCTATATCGAAAAGCTGGAACACAGGCATCATGTCGTATGTCTGCAGCCCAGCAAAGCTTGAGGAAATTGGCCAAGTCTGAAGAGAGGTTTGATTCATAATCGCAGAGATAGAAGATGTGTGAAGGTGTCTGTGCATCATTTGATCAACCGATAGCTGCCTCGCACCTACTGAAGAATGATAACCGTGAAGATTGTCTACAACAGCCGCTGATGGTGTGCCAGTACCTCAGTAACGTTGCAGACGATTTTAAGCGGCAAAACTTAAAACAGTTCCACTCAACTGTAAACCGGCCGGACCTTGACAGGAGTGATTTGCCAGAGGTGCTGTGGCGCAGTTATTTGCTACAACCCCTCACGTTCTTCCCCTCTCTGTCTCACTCCAACCCTTGATTATTTCAACAGGGGTCTGTTCAAATAATTTAAATTATCCAGCCTCCGCACTGCTTGCTCGCCTTTTCTGGAAGAGCACGAGCGCGAATTCGGTTCACGTTGTACTTGCTTTGATGTCGCACGTGCTGGAGCCTTTCCGTGCCTTTCTGAAGCGTGGTTTTAGCAGCGGAGTTCTTGCTGGCCGTTATGTGTTCGGCATAATCAGAAACCTCCGAGTCACTGTTAATGCCGCCAATTACCGCGTTCCTGGTCACGCGTTTTACGGGGAGCGCCCGCACGAGTCCAGGCTTGCGTGTGGCGCTCGCAAAAAATACCAAAAAAGCAGTTCACATGCCTCGGCGCCTCAATGGGGGAGTTCACGCTGGCTCCCACTATAGTCGCCCAGATCGCGAAGCCGACGGCCACCGGTTGGAGCACGCGCCGACGTGGTCCATGTTCGAAGAAATTTGACAGCCTGAACACAAAGCGATCCAACCCCACCAGGCATGCATGAGGAAGATGACGACATTGATGGATATGACGATCACTACTACTACGATAGCGAAAAACGGCGATGGAACATGTAAATAAACACTTTGCAACCTAATTGAATGCGTGGTGCTGTGTCTTTCCGTGCTGATGTAGAAAGAAATCATGCAGCGTCGCTTTGGTTGAAGCCTTGTGCGGCATTTTTTTATTTCTTCCGCGGCCACTTTTTTTTGGTTTACTATTGTAAACACCTACCAAATGAGCAGTCCTAACTAAATGGATGGGGAGACTGCAGGTTAATTACAGATATTTTGCCTTAAACGTCCCGGTAGTTTCGTTGCGCTCATAATGTGGAGATGTAGGATAAGTGACAGAGGTTCAAAGATATATAAATGGTTCTCCCGATCTACACCTCTTGGTCAGGTGCCCTCAATATTTTGGCAGGAAGGCTGAATTGAGGGCCGAGCGGGTATGTTATCAAAGCATCTGTGGGAATGAGTGACACCACGTGACGGCGGGGGGTAGATAGCGTGACCGCAAACGCGCTAGGACGACACGCCGGGCCGCTAAAGTGTTCTGCACATAATAGAAATTTACTTCCAACTCACTCGGAATGTCCCTACAATCCCCACTTCTTCCCCATCCCCTCAGCACTGGGAGCGCAGCTTACCAGATCACGGTTAGAGGACCGGATAAGCCTCATCGCTAGCGCCCAGCTGGTGCGCTGGCTCATGGCTATTCGGACTAAGAAAGCCAATTCCAATTCCAAGTTCCTTCCCCCTTCCACCTTCCCGCGCTTGGCTTGAACCATAGCGAAGTTGCAAGATTTCTTGCCACATAAGCACTGAAGGACACATCAGCACACATTTGTACAAGTTTGAAGTTGTTCATTTACATATTTCGTCATCGCTTTGCACCGAGCTAGTAGGCATCATCATCATAAGCATCGATATCATCGTGTTCCCTATATCAGGCATTATATGCGCGGCAGCGCTTGACGACACCACTAGACTTTTCTATTTGTAGGTTGAGCTACACTGGCCGAGGTTCAGCAGTTTTGCGTGGCTCATGGAGAGCCGTGCTGCCCGTGCGCGAGGAGCAGTGACGTCACACTGAGCACGGAACGTTTCTCGCTGCGCGGCGGCTTTCACACACCCCACGCGGCCAGCGTCCTCGCCGACCTCCGTTCCGCAAGTGGTAGCCCGGTCAACTAGATGATCACGTGAGGGGTGGCCGGGTGTGTAACTGGCTACTCGTGCGTCGCAGCAACACCGCCGTCCGCCTATGCAACCAGCTGAGCTCTGGCGCGATTGGTGACGCTGCGTAGGAGCCGCTTCGTAAATATAGATGTCTCGCATAATGCCCATACCGTGTGTGTGTGTCATTGTAGCAGCAGTAAGTAGGATAATCAAACTAATCCTAGACAACCAGGAAGCTAAGAATAATAAGCTGAACCTTAGCTCACGCTACGTACATACTGGCATAGCCGACAAGAGCCGCTAGTAATTCATTCCTTCAATTATGGCGTGTGCTGGAGACTCTGTGGTATCGCTGGGAGGCGCACGCTCACGAGCGCTCCACATTTTCTCCGTATTTATTTTTGCAACACTGGACCTACGGTTTTTACAACAGCTCCGTCATTAAAGCGTTCTCGTCGAGCTAGGTTGGAAGCGTGATCTGGGTGATCGCGTGGCAGGAACCGGAAATCAACGTGTGAAAGGAGGGTCTGAGAGATACTGAGAGGATCGCCGCCACAGCATGAGCCGGAAAAGGGAGATAGCTCGCTGTTCGACACCCCGAGGGGGCTGTCACGGTGCCTGGTTAAGCGGCGATGGGAGCAGCCCATCGGATAAACAAAACTTTCAAAAGCAGGTGAATCGATAAGCCGACTAAGTTTTTACCTACACACCCTGAATAGTTCGAATAATGTCTTTTTTTGTATGTATGTATTAAAACAGAGAAATCTTTCACATTTATTAGAAATCACATGGCCCTCTCAACGCATTTAACAATTTTTCAGAAAAAAAACATTCTTTTAAAATTAAAATTTTATCACCGACCAAGTTTTTAATAAAGAAGTTAATGTGAAATTTAAATAGGTTTAAAGTTTTAAATTGAAATATTGTGCAAACAAGTTTTGTAACAGCAGCAAAATTTCCAATTTGACTAAGCTTCTGTTTACACACTTTTAGTAGTTGTCAGATTTCCCCTTTCTGTAATGTAGTTTTGCCTCTTCTAAATAAATTAGAACACATGCTTTAAGATCATTACACTCTTCTCTAGGCGAATGCTGTCTGTCTTATGTTCGAAAAACATTACAAACCAAAGTTTTTATAAGCACCTCATCACGAAAAGAAATGTTCAGTTTAAAGTAGGGAAAAAGCATGTTATTTAAAAGTTAAAGAATGTAAGCGGATGTTTAAGTTGTCTAAGTATGTTATTTAAAAGTTAAAGAATGTAAGCGGGTGTTTAAGTTGTCTGTGTCTGTAGTTAACTTGAAAGTGCACAAACGTTTTAGTTAACGCTGTGCAGTAAGAAGTCTTTTTGAGACTGTGCTTGGCGTGGAAGTGCGAAAAGCATTTGGGTTTGTCTTTTTGCAATTCTCATTGCCCTTACAACGTACGACTTGGTGCCAATGTAGCTATTACCTACAAGAAGTAGTGATACTTGTTTTAAGCATGAACGTCTTCGATCTCTACGTTCCAAGATTCCGCGTTTTGGGCCACGCAAAATACGTGGTACAACAATATTTGACATTGTGGTCCGAGCGAACGCAAATCGGGGATCAAGTGCACGGAAAGAGAAACTGCAGGGGGAGGGGGAGATAAGGGGAGACGCTCTGAGAACGCTCAACTCGGCACGCATTGAGAAAGAGAAAGAGCCGGTCATAATGTGGGATGGATGAGTAGCATTTAGAGGGGAAGGAACCGCACATGGTTATAAGGAGGATCGTGGCGATGTCGAGGTGAGTGGAACCAGTTCCCGCGGGTGCTGCAAGGAGGCTTGTCAATTCGTGACTAGCATGGCAACAAAGTTCTACAGAAGGTTCAACTGCAGATTAATAAAATTTCCAACTAGACTTTTCACTTCAGTGGTGACGGAAGTTGGGCATACCTGCTGCCAGTGGTACCGGAAGCACCCACTTTTTCCATGCTTTTCATGAACAAAATAGTGCCGTCCCTGTACATGAGTGTACTGCACAGGCTAAAGTGAGATTCCCTTTTTAACCGTTAATAAATGTAGCAGAATGACAGCGTGTAGTAGAAAATCGGCGATGTCCGTGGCACAGCTGGTAGGAAGGGCACGTGTGATGGCCTAACGAGTGGTTTAATCGTTGGCAACGCCGGTCCACCTGTTACCAGAGCGGGATAAGGAGAAAGGACCGAGAAGTTCCAATCCCACCCGGAAGAATGGTTCGGAAGGAACATCAATTGGTTGAAGAGTGCCTAATGGAAGTGACCGAGTCGTCTTGCGGCTTTCGCAAAGGTCACAAGCCGTGGCGGAACTTCGCCAAGACCGCTAAACGCCGGGTCAGTAAAAGCGTCGCCACTCACGGTCGTAAGTCCAACTTACGCCAAGATGGCAAGCAGTCGGCACGTCATGAAGCTG
Organism: Haemaphysalis longicornis; assembly: GCA_013339765.2. Classification (NCBI taxonomy): domain Eukaryota; kingdom Metazoa; phylum Arthropoda; class Arachnida; order Ixodida; family Ixodidae; genus Haemaphysalis; species Haemaphysalis longicornis. Next base: position 28,676,901 of record CM023452.1, on the reverse strand, counting down.
GTGGAGTATGTCGGGAACGAAGAGGCTGTAGTACGGCGAGAAGGGCGTCAGGGCCATCCACACGGACTTTGGGGTAAACAGGACGCCATTACGCAGTGTAAAGGCGTGAAGAGATGGGTCGGACGCCTCTGAACTAAGACGGTCTATAAACTGCCGAATCGATGGGTCGCGTCGTTGGTGGGCGGCTAGGTTGTGGAAGTCCTACAGGGCAAATACGCAGAGGTAATCATCATTCCACGTTCGATCAGGAAGATCAACAGGATGAGGACACAACCAGTCGGACACAACCAGTTACCGTTAAAATCAAACGGTAAATATAACGGTAGCTATGTACCTCAACCTCACGGAAACGACGAATTGAAAAATAATGGGCACTTGAATCGACCCCATGCCTGCTTCACATACTACTCAGGGTAGATGGTGTAATTTTTTTCTTACGTGCATAGCTGACGATAGAGATTTTGCGACGGTGGTCTAAACATGGCATTACGTGGCGCACTACACGTTGTTGAGCGTTGTAAAAAGGAAAAAATTCCCGGCATTTCCCCCGAGCGGAAGAATGTGAAAGTGCGAATGCACGAGTTGAATTTGTGCGGTTCGGTAATGTTCGCGAAAGAGAGATCACACACACACACACAACTACAAAGAAAGAAAGATGCATTTATTCACAGACACCTATTTGTGTTGTCGTTGTACTTGATTGCTAGAGCGGATCTCAGCTTTGAAATTTCGTGTCAGTACTCCTTTAAGCGGGTGCATTAGCCCTTCTCACGCCCGATTCCTGGCCAATCCCCCACGTGGGTATGTGCCATGTCAGCGGCCAGGCAGCGCGCGCCCATCTCCCCCCGTTGCCAAGGAAGACGAGGAGATTCCTGGCCAATCCCCCCCACGTGCGTATGTGATGCGGACATCGCCGGTGGACGCAGGTTCAGGGTCGCTTAAGAAGTGCATTCGCACTTAAAACATTGGAGCATTGTTCGCGACTCATGACTTTTGCCGATGATAGCTGAAAACGCTAGGCGGTAGTACCGCCATAGCTTGGTTGTGAAGTGCAGCACTTGCGTGCCTGGTACAGTGGTTTGGCGACAGCGGCGACGGCGGCGAAGGCAATTTCTGCGTAAACGAAAGATCCATCGAGACACCCGGGGCCGAATAAAAACGGGGGAGGATCCTCTGCGAAAGTATGACGGGGATGGCGCTCCTCGCCAGAGACGCATGGTGAAAGTGTGTGGGGCAGGCGCCGAGAAATGGCGCCGTACCATATCCTGCCGCCCTCTTCCTCACAATTTCGCACGACCCTCGTCGTCCGTTCGTGTCACATCCAAACCACGTGACAATTGTGCTTAAGGTTCAAAGGCGGTCTGCAACAACATCCTCGGCGGTGGCGGCGGCGGCGACGTTCTGCGAGATAACGGCCGAGTAGGGTGCGTTTCCGTACATTCGTTGATCACACGATCATTTCCAGAGAGGCAGCAGTTATGTGCCGTGACCGAGAAGACTTCAGCTGGCGCTGCACACAAATTTCGCATTAGGGGGTATAGTAATCGTCAGCTACTTTATTGAATATGTAGATGAAGGAGAAAGTTGATTAGCGAGTACACTAAACTAGTGCCTGGCGTGACGTGATTGAGCAATGTATTACTCAACGTTGATACTTTCACACAGGCGTACACGCACATGCTTGAAAGGATAAATGTCTGGGGACACAAGGAGGCAGTTGCGTGAACAACAGAGCTGTGGACGGTCCTCCAACTTCCTGCCACAAGCTTTACTGGAACGTTTCCTACAAACCACAATTGTATTATATTGCATTCTGCTAAAAAAGTTCGGACACCTGCTTGAATCCTTCAGACTTCATTAGGGGTTCGGCTTTTTGTAACATAACAAAGGTGGCAAAAGTACACACAGAAAGTTTCCCCAGCGGCATCGCTGGTTGGCGAGGGCCTAGACCGTGCCAAGTGTTGATACGAGCATTTCAGCAAAAATAGCCAAATGAAAAGGGGAAAATTTTGTGGCGCTATATGTTTAGGGGTGGAAAAGAAGACTGTAGGTGAACCACAATTTTTAAACACAATATTCACATAAGATTACATTATAATAACGTGATTCTGAACAACCAAGGAAGCCTACTCGTCTAGTCACACTCCTCCTAATCACATTTATTTTGCGTAATGCAGACAGAATATATTAGCACCTTTTTAAGAAATCATATAATTTTTATGTGGACGATGCAAAATCAATGACATTACCTTCAATGAGTACTCTGCGTTCCTGGCGCCTACTATATTCAGCAAGTTAGCAGTGCTGAAATATTTGGCAAATTTTGTCTTGAAAAATTTTATAAGAATGTCCCGCGAGCATTTTTCCGGAGCATATTGTCTACTTCGGTGTTGGGACGAACTTTCCCTACAAGAGTATCTCACACTATACAAGAGCGCCTATGGCCCAGATAGGCACACAAAAATGTCTCAACGGGCTGCGGCATTGACAGGACAATTGCCTCACATGACCCACGTTTCAGTAGCGACGTTGAACTAATGGGCACGCCAACGTACGCCATGTCGGGCCAAGCCAGAGCTTTGCTAGAAATGTGGCATGGAGACCGTAATCCGAGCGTATTGAAATAGGGCTTCCAATGAGTACAATTCGTTTATGAAGACGATCTTTTTTCTTGGGCTACTTCAACGCGAACATTTTGGACTTTTGTCTCTCCGCTTGTCAATCGATTCAGCCGTGTAATGCAGTAAAATGGAGCAGGGAATGCAGTAAAATATAATTGAATTTAGCAAACCTTTATCGTGCTTACTATGCGAGAAGGAACACGGCAGGAGAAAAGCTCGAAAGCTGGGCGGAGAGAAAAGACAGGTGTTTTTCTGGCTGCGGCTGCACAAGACTATTGTCTTTCGACGACATTTGCCGCCAAGTAAGCAGTTACGCGGCCAATTTTCATCTGATCGTGAACGTGATCGCAAAAGCGTGCAGTATAATTTCTGCGTTACTTGCCGTTATCTAAGCACCGTGACTTATATCCTGCAAAGTGGCTTTTTATGAGATCTCATAATTTCAGTTCACCAACCTCTACCCCACTGGAGAAGAAGAAACCACCACGAAGCTCCTCTAATTTACGCAAACTTTAGCTCATGCGTGCCAGCAATCGACAATGGCAAACCATCTATTATACAAAGGCAAATATCATAGTGCGATGTGGATAAAAATAAACGGCTCGAGAATGGACACACGTAAGCAAAGATCGAGGTCGAAAAGCGAACCGCCCAACGTAAATATATCAATTACAGCACAGTCGCTGCGGCTCTCCTAACACAACCAAAAACTGTGAGAGGCGGTTTGATACACGAATTCGAGATACACAGGAACGAGAGACACACCGTGCCAAAGTAGTACAGATTCTCGCGTATAGGGCGTTTTGTAATAGTGTAAATAGGGATATGGGGTATTCAATGGTTATGTAATAGATCTCGTCGACGTCAAAGTGCACACATAGTATTCAACGTGCGGGAATATATTTTTTGTATTGTCGCCCTCCTAGTGCCAGTGGTTAAAGTAACTCATATATTGGTTCATTGATTCCTTCGTACATTGCCCAGCATGCACCACGGGTGACATGTCTAGACATCGCATGGAACATTGCGAGTATGCGCGCGCACCGCAGCGCATATCGCAATGCAGCTACATGCAAACCTGCTTGTAAAACAATGCGGAATTGGCTGCTGCGGGTGTGTGTCACTATGCTATAAAAACAGAGGAGAGTGTAGTGTTCGCCGCAGGGTTAAGAATTTTAGGCCAAACGTTACGCTTCGATGTGTTACGAGGTACTTGAAGTGCAATATATGAATGTTGCAGACAGTCAGTCACACAGACAGACAGACAGACAGACAGACAGACAGGCAGACAGGTATTTCCCGTTTGGGCAGCTCAAAAAATATTAACGTGGTGAGAAGTAACCATCCAGTGCATCCGCATAGAGAGCGCCGCGCAGACCACACAACACCAAACAGTTTCGCGAGGTAGTAGCTAGTCGGGAGGATTTTAAAACCATACATCCAGCCTATGCCTCTACTTTTTCCGGTAGTACCAACGCCGTCGACGAACTATACCCAACGTCACCCGCCAGAGGTAGCGATTCTGGTCGCAAGCACCTTACCATTCTCGGTAGCGTCGGTACCTGTTACATTCGGGTTCAGAAGGCTCAGTTTTGTGCACGCTAATGCTTGGCTCACACGCATGCAAAATATGGTTGCTGCGATGGCCAAAGGTCCGTCAACACCCTCGTTTTAAGTGATGCACTCGTGCTACCGAGGACCTTTTGCAGGAACGAGTTTCCGGGCTAGTCTTCGTGATCGACCAACTACAATATGCAAACTAACGCTGGTACGCTGGACATGGTATCTAGCAGGCTCAACCTGTCTACCCTGCTGTCTCTGCAGGCAGCTAAGCACGCGCGATTGAGTTAGCCAAACAGCGGACATACTCATACTCGAGTGACATGAACTGGTTGTCAAACAACCCTCGCTACTCAATATGTGGCGCCAATATATTAATATTTATTTATTTATTTATTTGTTTGTTTACCTATTTATTTATTGTTTCTTTTTCGCTTGTTTCACTGCTATTCCCGGAGGCAATTTCGCATGTGGTTTCAAAAGAAAAAAAAGCATATAACGTCCCGCAAAAAGATGGAACAATCACTGGCATTTCACATATTAGGCATCCGTTTATCCCAAAGGAAGCAACGAAACGTCACTCGAGTTTAACAAACAAGGAAACGCAACCCAGTCATACAGATGAAATATCAGTCGCATTTTTTCGTAAATTAAACAAAGAGAATACTCAAGCAAAATTATTTCTCTTTTATTCAAGGCCAGCAGCACAGGATGCTAAACAGTGTTTTGTGACCTGATGGTTATTTAAGCTATTCCAATTCTGCACGGTTATAGGTAAATGGGAATTGTTGAAGCAATTATTGCGGGCACGCACCGGAGTTATTGCACAATCATGGCATTATCTGGGGGCGTAACCATGAGAAAATGCTGCACTTTTTCCAATATTCATCTTGCAATGCCCAATAAATATTGGATATGTGTATATTAATCGCAATGTAGAGTATCTTTCTGAGTGTAAAGGTAAGGTAGCTCTGAATGATTGTTCAGGTACCGAGGTTCATGTATAACGTATATATGAGGCGAACTCATCTTATTTGTATTTTCCCATTTATTAACTACAATAAAGGATCCCAGATGACAGCTACTCAAGCCAGCCTGCAGGGACCATCCATCATATTCGACAAACACTTTCACTCTATCCATCGCGCCTGGAAGCATTATAAAGGCTACAGTTATCGCCACTACAAGGCGGAAGTGTGTGGTTTGCTCATCGCATCAGACACGTCTCCTGGTTCTGCGTTGCTTTTGTGGCTTTTTCAAGCGAGGTTTTAGTGTTTGCACTGGTGGCTCCCGAAACGCGAAAATTGGCTAAAATGGGCTTTTAGGATATTAACACTTCACGAATCGAAGGGATTGAAACGGTGCAAGAATGGACGCTGTTTGTACACGGGTACTAAATCCGCCCTTCAAAACTAAGCAACGGTGGAAATGAGTCACGAAAGAAATAAGCGCTTACGGCTGCCGGAATCTAAACTGGGTCCCTCGCGTTATGGACCCGGCGTCTATCCGATTGCTCCGTTTCGACATGTTCGAGGCTGTTCGGATTTGGAGGGTGTCTATGGACGTGCAAAATTATATTAAAACCATCCACCCCACCGTGTTTCGACGACAGTGATCCGTCACACGTAAGCTTCGTGCTCCACCATGGTCGTTGTTAGACGGAGGGGTGTTTTAAAGGTGCCATGCAGAAAAATACTAGTTTGTTTCATTCGAAAGTCTTGCTATTTTAGAGTCACCCAGCGCCCTGCTACGGCAGCAAACAATGCTCTATTCACTGAGGAATTATTGAATTGAAGGTACAACTTTGATTCTCCAGCCAAATCATTTGTTTTGCGACGTCTGCGACGACGGAGCAAGGAAAGGTCTTCAAAAGAGCTTTAGTGCGCCAATTATTCTGCAGCGGACTCTGGAACGCCTTGGATAACGTTAGTTCTTCCAGATGGCTCCACCATACTACTCTGGACTCGCCTTTGGCGACCGTATTTGCATGTGGCTTGTTTCTCTGACAGTTAGAAATAATCGTTGTGTGAAACACTAGGTAATATCAAGAAATAGCGTTAAGTAAGACAATGTCGCTTACTCCAAATGGCCTGTTTCGTGCGAGACAACCCAAAGCGCTGGAGTGCTCTGCAGCCATTACAAGAATTGTGCGCGCAATACCAACAGCAGTGCAAGCTGGGGGTTTTATGTTTGCGCGTGCTTTCGTTACTTCCCCACCTCTGTTATTGCTGTGAAATGAATACGAGACACAATTAGGTGGGAAAAGTTCGTTATTCAAGCTTATAAGCCCTGCCTAACTTGCATTTACTTTTGCTGACTGCAGCCAACAGCAGCGCTGTGAACAATACGTAATAGGTTCCACCGGGGCAAAAGAGCATGGGAGTTGCATAGCCAGCGCGTTTTTTGCCTTTATTATATAGCTTATTTGAACGAAGTTTGCCTTAAAAGTTGTGTCGGTATTATTCTAATGATGCAGTCGTTCGCATTTACCAAACCGGCGTTTTGTTCTGTATTTCCCTTTGAAACAATGCTACGGAATGCGTTTATTGCCGCAACAGAAAGGATGGCCGCTGCACCGCGGTGATGCCGCAATTCGGGCGGCCTCATAGAATACCAGAAAATAGGAAAAAAGTATTGGGGGAAGTTTTTAAGTTACTTGTTTGGCATAGAGGAGTACATTTTTACTAAGGCGCTTGGGACCCCCCTGTAGTGTTTCAGTTTCTGTTTCGATTTTGTTTATGGCGTCTTACTATGCCGCCAGGTGACGTCTGTATATATGTGATACCTCCGAATAAAAGTTCGGTTGTTGTTTTGTGATGGTATACGACAGTGGTATACTCAGTGACAACTTAAGAACGGCACCGGAAGTTGCCGCTGTGCCTTATCACCGTAGCCGGATGTTTCTCCGCGCGGCGCAAGTACGGCGTTACTGGGAATAGTTTAAACATGGCGTGAGGCGTTCCCGTGATTTTTTAAACTTGATATGCTTACAAACGACTCCAGTGACGACAAACAAAGTGCGTGATACAAGGAAGACAATATCACGCATTCATAGCAAACCCTTCAAAACGCGCGCGCACTGACGTCACGGTTGCGGCGTTTGGCGGAGTGACGAGGTGGTGCCGTTCTTGAGTTGTAAGCGAGTATAGCTTCGTCGTTCTTCTGCGGCTTCCGCCGCCGCATAACAATGGCGACGAGGATGCATCTTTTTCGGGGGGCGTAACGACGCCTGCACCTTTTCAACGGCATGATCTGCATCGGGCTTGCTCCGCCGCCCCCGTTCCTTCCTAAACCCGGCCGCCCACCTGTTCCGTGGACGCAATGGTACCAAATTTTCGAAAACTACCTACAGGCATCCGGAGCATCCGCCTTTCACCCCGAGCGTCGCAAGGCCCTGCTGTTACACAGCCGTGGAGGTGAGGGTCAACGTGTCTTCTCTAGTGTACCGCTTCCAACGGATGCCTCTCAGACCGGTAAGTCCTCCGGTAAGTGTAAGTCCTTCAGTAATGACCAAATTACTGAAGCTAGCAAAGCCGCCGGCGTTCAGCCTTCTGTTTACGCCGAAGCTGTAGCGACTTTAAAGCAACATTTTTCAAGCTCAAGTAATCTTGTCGTAGAAAGGCACCGCTTTCGGCGTCGCATTCAGCACACAGGGGAGTCTGTTCAGCAGTACGTTTCCGCAAAACGTGCGCTCGCCGCTGCATGTTCTTTTGCTTCCCTTGAAGAATCGCTTCGTGACCAGTTCATGGAAGTGGTCTCGTCCCAGCACATTCGCGAACGCCTTCTTCTTGAGGGCTCCACCCTGTCGTTCTACCGAGCAATACAATTCGCGTTACAAATCGAACGGGCTAGTGAGGACCTTCGAGAAATTGCTTCAGGCACCGTGCCGCGTGTATCAAGAAGCTCTCGCTCAACGCCGCACGACCGCTGTCTAAATGAAAACTGCCCCCGTCCTTCACGTAGCCTCATGCCTCTGCCTGCACCTCGTACCGAAACGCGCCCGCAGCCCGACACCCACCAACCTGTTTCCTGTACGCGCCCCCCCACCCACCTCGTCTTCTTACTGCTACCGTTGTGGTTCGCGCCAGCACCGTGCCGCGTCATCCTGCTGTCCAGCGAAAGATCAGCGTTGTTATAATTGTGGGCTCATTGTGGACTTTAGTTCCGGATTCAAAAAGAAGCAACAGGACGTTCCTGGCCGTGAGCTCAGTGACCACAATTTGCCCGACGAAGCTGTGAGCATTCTGTCGGTGACCGCATCCAGCCGCCCCGGAATTCACGCTGAGGTAGCAGTTGGGCATGCGCCGTTAGCATTCCTTGTCGACTCGGGATCTTCAGTTTCCGTTCTGGCGGGTGATCTTTTCGATAGGCATTTTGCTGGGTATGCGCTGCTGCCCGCGCCCCGTGTGAAGCTGCTAGATAACTCAAAACAGCATATCCCCGTGCGAGCATGCTTTGAATAGAAGGTCGTATACAAGGAACGCGAAGCGCACATTTTGTTCTACGTTGTCTTGCAATGCACATCGCTGCTAGGTATTGACGCCATTAATGCCCTTGAGTTCCAGATTGACGGCTCGTCCCTCCGCTGCCTTGACGCTACCGCGTTAACTACCAGTGCTACCGACGAACAAGCCCCACGAAAAGAACCAGTTTCAACTGCATGCCTTGCGGCAGAGTTGCGCAATGAGTTTGCGCGCCTTTTCGATTCCAGCCTCGGTTTAGCCAAGGTTTTGTGCATCGTGTCAAAGTTCGGCTATCAGTTCCGTCTACTGCAGCAAAACTTTGCCGCCTTCCCCTTTCACTCCGAGCTCGGGTATCGGAAGAACGTCGTCGGCTCGAGCAGTTGGGTGTGATAGAGCGCATTATTGCGTCAGAATGGGTCTCTCCGATTGTTGTTATTCAAAAGAATGATGGAGGCAATCGTGTTTGTGTCGACTTACGGGAGCATAATAAGGCCGTAGTGACGGATAGCTTTCCTCTTCCGCACACAGAAGAACTCCTCCACAGTCTCGTTGGGGCAACTCATCTTTCGAAGCTTGACCTCGCATAAGCCTACTACCAGGTTTTTCTCGATCCTGAAAGCCGTGATTTGACCGTTTTCATTACTCACGATGGCCTCTTTCGCATTAAACGTGTGTGTTTCGGGTTGGCGTCCGCCCCCGCTGCATTCCCACAAATGATGTCTAAAATCCTTCAAGGTTGCTCTGGTGTTCTCTTCTATATCGACGACATCATTGTGTTTCGGAAAAATGAAAAGGAACACTTGATCAACCTGATCGCTGTACTACGGCGTATTAAGGAAGCCGGGCTCAAGTTAAACGACAAGTGCGTATTTGGCGTATAGGAAATTTTCTTCTTGTGACACAAGATCACAGCGCAAGGCATTTCTCCACTGCCGAAAAAAATTGATTCCTTTATAAATACTCTTGCGCCAACTGATGCTACTAGTCTCCGTTCCTTTCTTGGTCTGCTCGAGTATTACGCCAAGTTTGTTCCCAGTCTTGCTGATGTGATAGAACCTATGCGAGCTCTTCTCCGAAAAAACCAACCATTCATTCGGGCTGATGCAGTACACGCCAGTTTTGCCAAAATAAAGTTGCTGCTCCCGTCCAGCCAAGTTATGCAGATGTCCGACGCGTCCGTTCCGGTCGTAATGTCCGCTGATGCGTCTGATTGCGGACTGGGTGCTGTTCGCCACCAGGTCGATGGCCACAGGTCGCGAACTGTTTCCTTCGCTTTGCGAACGCTTTTACCTGCGGAGAGAAAATATGAAGTGGGAGAGCGTGAAGCGCTTGCGTGTGTTTGGGCATGCGAGCACTGGCATACGTACTTGTGGGGACGGCATTTCACGTTGTGCACTGACCACCAAGCCTTGGTCTCTCTCCTCTCTTCGCAAGGCACTGACCGCCACCCCCTTCGCTACAACTATATTGTACAGTATTGGAAAGGGTCCGAAAACCAGTTACCGGATGCCATTTTCTGCCTTCCAGTTCCGTCTCCGCAGGAAGATGCTTCATTCAAGGAGGTTGTGTATTCGTTGAATTACCTTGCATGACCAAGGAGCAGTTTCAACAGGCCCTTCGTGAAGACTGCATGTTGGAGAAAGTCGCGATTTATGTCGCCACATCTTGGCCTGCACACAACACGCTCTCAAGTGAACTTCATCCTTTCTTCTTGGTTCGCGGAGAATTGCCGGTCGTTGACAATTTGCTCCTGCGCGGAGAACGAATCGTCGTCCCTTTGTCTCTCACGCCGCAAGTAATCGCTGCTGCCCACGAACCTAACCCGGGTATAGTTCGGACAAAAGCTCGACTAAGAGAACGGTTCTGTTGGCCAGGCAAGGATAAACACGTGAAACTTTCCATCAAGAACTGCCGAATATGTCAGATGGCTGACAAAAGTGCGAAGACTGCTGCTACACCATTGAAGCCAGTACATTTGCCAGAACGCCCATTGGAGAAGCTGACCGTTGACATTATCGGCCCCCTGCAGAGAGCACCGCATGACTGCAGGTACGCCATTACACTCACCGACTACTTTTCGAAATGGCCAGAAGTTCAATTCTGCAGTGAAGTGTCTTCTAGCACCGTCATAAAGTTTCTGCTTTCGGTGTTCTCCCGTGAGGGTTACCCGGGCGTGATAGTAATCGACAATGGGCCCCAGTTCGCCTCTGTGGAGTTCACAAATTTCCTCAATGATCGCGCCATCCGCCTCGTGCACTCTTCCGTTTACTACCCTCAAGCGAACGGACTTGTAGAAGGGTTCAACCGTGTCATCAAAGATTTCGTGCAGGTTGCAGTGTTAGATCAGCGTCCGCTTCGTCAAGCGATAACATACTATTTGGCTATACATCGCTGCACGCCACATGCCACTACGGGGGCTGCACCATCCGTTCTCCTACACGGGCGGCTACTGCGAACACGTCTTGACGTTGTGGGCCACCCATCAGCAACCTTCCTCAGCGATCCTGCTTCCGAACTCTATCGTCTATGCCAACGCGTGAAGAGCAAACAAGAGTACAGCAAAAAGTGCACAGACCGTCGCCGGCGCGCAAAGAAGACAGCAGTGTCAGTTGGTGATTTTGTGCGAATTAAGAAACCCAGAATATCCGCTAAGGGCGACCACATGTTTAGCCACCCACACAAGGGTGTCCACCAAGAAGGCCCATCAACGTTCCGGCTTGACGATGGACGAACTTGGAACGATTCGAGGTTATCTAAGGTACCTGAGCCATCAGCGGCGTGGGATTCGCATCATAACGCTGCCTCCGAACGTGCAACCGAGGATCAATCCTCAATAGCGTAGTGCGAAGCTTCACCAGCTACGCCCACGCTACAAGCTTCAGCGGCAGGTGTGCGAAGCACCCAGTACCTCAACGTCGGGTCCACCCACCGAGGAACAAAAGACCTCCGGATCGATACGGGGACTGTGTGTAGCTGGTGTATTTGTGTAGACTGGTGCAGCGACACAACGTGAGTGCTACGTGGACTTTGTGCAGACGTTTTCAGTGGTTTTGCAAATGTTGTTCGTTACTGAATTGGTTCTTTATGTAGTAGTCATCGAATGTATGCTGCATAGTTGTACGTCAGGCATTAGTGTGAAGCGGACATGCCATGTGTGGTTGTAAATATTTGTAAATATTATGTATTTCGTACTAATACTAATCCACTAACAATTTCTAACATTGTCCTTTTAGGGAGGGGAATATGTAGTGTTTCAGTTTCGGTTTACATTCGGTTTATGCTGTCTTATTATGCGGCCAAGTCACGTCTGTATATATGCGCATTCCTCCGAATAAAAACCCGGTTTTTGTTTTGTGATATTCTACGACAGTGGTAGCTAGGTTCGTCGTTCTTCTGCGGCTTGCGCCGCGATATAACACCCCTATTTTAAGGGCTCGATTTGTTGGTTGGCTTTGTTCTGCAAGCATTTAAGATTTTGGAAAAAAATTGAAAGAACGTTCTAGGGCCCATTTAGACGTGATCCACGACTACAGGATGAAGAGGATGAATATATTAAAAATTATTGGAAACGGTGAAATATACGAATGTGAAGGAGAAAGCCTAGTTGGAACTTTATTGATTGGTTGTTGAAGTTTCCGCAGAACTTTGGGGCCACGCCCATCACCACTTGACCAGCCACCTTAACAACGCCTTTGGAAGATTGTTCCTATCTCTCGCCATCGCCAGGAGGCTCCCGTTCACTCCCGCTAATACCTTCACTTCTCACGGAAGCTCGTATTGCACGTGCGGCAGTGGCGTGCCCTCACTTTTGCTGGCTGTGTCATCCTTTCTCAGTGCGGCTTCTCCAATCCTCTTCTCTACTGCTATTTCTCTTTCCGTGCACGTAATACTCGACTGGACTCGACTAGCAATCATTCGACTGTAATCGCGCCTGCTCAGGCCACGTCAAATTTTCCTAAGACACCCATTTAATGTGGCCGACAACGCGCATTCTTCAAACACCGACATCTAAGGCGTTCACTCCAAGAACAAGTATTCGGGCTCGCTGCAGAAAATATCTACACTGGTCCAGAATCTAATCTTGTAAGCACAACCAGGATCCCAAACCAAGCAACCACACGTACATATACACATCCTATTTGGAATGCACGGAAAGTTAACAAGTAAACGAAACAAGTAAAAAAAAACGTCTTAACTACTTGAAGTTGGCTACAGCCCTTTATAACAGAAAAGTTTGGGCAAATGTGTTTTTTTACATTTTAAAAACATACAAAGTTGTTTTGAGCAATACACGCACATGTGGCTAGAGTTGTCAAAACTTTTTTAGTTGGTTTGAATGTTTTTACTAAAGTACTTTTTTCTAAAATATATGTAGCCAGTATCACTTCTGACGTTTTCTTATATTATGGTATCACAAGCAATTACTGCGGATGCTCAGAATTATCAAAGATGAGTAGGTGAAAGCCTGTTGGGCCTTTTGCATTCGCCTGCTGTAAACGTTCTGTTTACCTTAGCAAACCTCATGAACAGCACCCTCGCAAGCTGCTTCCACTACCGAAATATCACTATTTACCGGCGCGTGCTGCTCCGATCCTGCGCCTGGACGGCGATTTCCCTTTCCTTTCGCGCGATAACCTACATCACGCTTCCCGGCTAGCCTTACATCCACTTTCTTCAACCACTTATTCTCTGGACCTAATAACGCGAGTGCAAAAAGAAAATTCCGGCAATTAGGACTGCTGACGCAGTCTTAAAGCGAAGGGGAAGCGATTCTCAGAATTCTTCACTAGTACGTCGTGTGTGAGTCAGACCATTTTATTTCGCACTCACATTATTGTAGTTTGATGGGAATTACTACATCAGGCAAAATTGATGTGGCAGCGTTCCCACAGTAAGAGCCCTCCACAGGATGCATTGCTTCTGCTCATCTACCGTAACCTTCAGGGGTCATAGGGCACGTGTCAGGTGAATTCTTCTGCGAATTTAGCAGGGTCCTGGTTCGCAGTGGAGTTTCTAGGTTACTGATCTCCTAAGCGTGCGACTGGGCTTCGACATCCCCACAAACCCCATGCGTGATTTTTATTTTATTTATTTATTTTGTAGTGCGAACGACGAGCCAGTATGGCAAAGCACCATGGGAGTACTACCCGACAACGGGAGGCTACGCGGCCACAACAAAGTTCAGCATTGCCCTTGTGATTGGCGTACGCCCTATCAAGGAGCCTCACCACTCGGATTCTGCAGATAACCACGAGGCAACGTGGTGGTCCACCGCAGCGGCATCGTCATCGGGCGGACGCTCGTGAAGCGCCGGAGACCTGCCCGCTGGACCACTGATTCATTTTTCCACTTCTCAGGGCTTCTCCCACTGTCCGCTGTCAAGGCAATAAACCCGCATTACATTTTAGTGAAGTGTGCGGATTCCACCCTCGTCCTGGGCTCTAGGTTCACACCGTCTACTCGCAAGCATGAAACTCCGGGGTCGCACCCTGCCTTCTACCGCTGAGTCAGCCATGACGACACACTAAGAAGTCGGGGAGTGCTCGGCACTCTGCCAAGAAGTAAAAACTTTTGTCCCATAATTCACTCCCTTTGGAAGCATTGGGCTACTCTTCGGAGGAGTAGCGGGTGGTGGTCAAAACGAGAGGCGAAACACACCTCGTGGGATTTAATTGCTGCTTTCGAGGCGGAGTTGTTGAACCCTGTGTGGGAATTTCAAGGCCATCTCCTAGGCAGCGTTCCGTCACTTCCTTTAGGCGTGAATAAGTTCTATTGGCTGCGACGTTCCCGGATACTGCAGAAGGGTACTACTCTCTTTGGAAAGCATCCCGTTACACTCCAAGGGCATTCGCCTATTCCCCGCAAGGCAGCGTGTTTCTGCTTCTCCTGCTACTAGCCCCACCCCTCATCCCCACAATGGCACTATAGACAGTTACACGCAAACAGAACAGGACAAGTCATTTTGAAACACGGGAAAGAAGGAAAAACTAGCTAGGACTTTATTTTTCGAAAAATACCGCAACAATCGGCTCATTCTGCAATTTCACACTAAGAGCAATTTATTTGTAATTAAAATGTCACAGCGTAAAAACGGTGCCTACTCCACATGCCCACAAGAGACATCGCCTACTTAGGATACATCCAAGAAATTTCACACATAACAATGCAGCAAAGCAACTGAAAACACTTAAATACAAACATTAGATTAGGACAATAAAATGGCATTAACACCCACAAAAGAAGGTACTGGCATTAAGCATGAAAAGCGTCAGTAGAAATACAGCAGTGGGAGACTAGTACACACTATTAAAATGAAACAAAATGGCCTTAGCACATCAGTGAGTGCTTCACATTGACTGGAAAGACAGCTCTATTTAGGACACATAAAACATTTACAAATAAATTTTTTCAAAACGAAAATCTGGGTATAAAACAGTTCAGCGGGGATTAATTAGCGCATTACAAGGTGCGATCAACACAAAGATAAAACCATTGACACATGAACTTTGGAACAGATACATGTTGGTAGGACAACAGGAAACCGCAGAACACATTGACACAGGGTTTTTTAGGCGGGGTGGTTCCTAAATGATGATGTGCTAGTAAGAATAAAAATCGCATTACTTGGTATTAAAAACACACACGTTCGACCTGACTGCTTCAGAATGTTGGTGGCGGCCTTCAAAACTGTACCTATCAGGCCACCGTGCTTGAGCAAAAGTAAAGCCTTTAGAAGCAAGAAAGTGCGCTTCGCCTTTGCAGCGTATTACACACTGAACAGCCAAAACACAGAGAGCAGCAATGGGAACCCATACACGATGTCCACGGCTGTGACAAGTGTCTTGAATGCGACAGCCACTCCTGCTGACGCCTCGGGGATCTCTCTCTAAAAAAAAAAAAATCTTCGGGCAAGTAGCCTCTTGCGTGGTTTCGACATCGGCTAAAAGAGGGGAACAGCAAAGATAAATTCTACAATGAAAAAAATGATTGACGAAGTTGACAGCGTTAAATGAAGTTTCTTGGGTGATAGATTAGTTTTTGCGCCGAGAGCACGCACTGAACCCCTATTGGAATGCCATACCGCTTGGCGCAGTCACCACTTTATATGCGAATGTGCGGTGAGCTTGGATGCAGCCATTCTCCCCGTGCCACTAGGCCAATGTCATGGGAGGCAGCACGCACTACAGCTATGTCTGCCTACGCACTGCGCGCCAATCCCATTAGTGCTTACGTGTCCGTAGCTTCCATTGTTTACCCTGTATAAATACAATGCACAAAATTTAAGTACTGATAACTCTTTTTGTAAGGTTAAAATCCCTGATTATTTCGCATTGGATTTTGTCCTCAGCCGACTGAAACGTACTGCCCATTATACGTTCACAGGTCCAGCGTGCAAAAGTTGGTAAGTGGTCATTTAGCTACTGTTTTCTTCATTCTCGAGTACGCTTTGTTGCATACATGCTGGAGATAGCAACATTTCATGAAAACCAATACGCTCGTTATTGAACGATAAGAACGTTCGTAAATGAAAGGAGTAACCACATGCAGCGTCGGCGAAAACCGACGCAAAAAAATTAATGTTATGGTACAACAAACAGTGTGGGCGACAGCGAGAAACGAAAAAAATGCATTGCTGCCAATTCCCTTCATCGTCGTTGCTGCCGCTCGCTTGTGGGCTGCTTCTGGCCAAGAATAAGCCCGCGACTGTGACGGCCCGTCGCCTGCAGCAGTCGCCCCCGTCAGCGGCCTGTGTAAAAAAGTTTCGCTTCTCAGTGCAACCAACAATACCATTTTGCTGTACCCATTGAGTGAGGTTTCTCGCGTCGTTCATTGCTTTAAACGCATGTGGTTACCCCTTAACAGTGCGGGGCATACGCTCCGAAAGGTCCTGTTTCCGTCCATCCTGCCCTCAATCAAAACCCAAAAAACTTGTTTGGACACCATTTCAGTCGGCTGCTGTACGCGCTTCGGTCACTAAACTTATTGTATTGTTAGGGACTGCCACGGGCTCCACGCTCTCCTATCGCTCAGCAGTTCTTTGGAGACATGCAGGTAGCCACAGCTACTACACGGCAACCACTCTAATCCTAGCCGCCGAGCTAAGAGTACTATGATAATCTCGCTAATGGTGAACACGGGAGCGCGTGGCCACCGGGAATATCAGAGGAGCCTACCGTGCCCAGCACGAACCATCACGCATGCGCTGTGCGTGCCGAGCGAGACTATGCTTTCAGAGCGCGCACTCCGTCATCGGAGCGTATGCGCGTCGTCTGAAATGTTTAGCGCGCGTGTAGCGGTGGAGCTATCAGCTATCAGTATGAACGAGTGGAAGCTAGAATCTACATGGGAAATGTTTCTGGGTGAGCGTTAATTCGTGCTTTAGCTCCAGTACAATAGTTTAGGCAAAGCAGCGTAACTCACCAACTTGTTTCAAACAGACTCACTTAAAAGATCACGCAGATTCCAACACCCCTTTCTTTTTGCAAGTGCTTACAAAGACTTTTAAATGCACGTATAAGCACGTAATTCAAGGCTTCGAAGGTGGTCACTCAAAGGTGTCGCCGGCGCTATGACCTTCGCGTGCAATCGGACGACGGACGTGAGTTTCCAGCGCAGCGATGACGGCCGAGAAGGCGAATTCGATAAGGCTTTGTTTTGTTTTCCTCTTAGGGAGGTAATGCTGTAGATCAAATAGAAGTAACGTTTAGTGTTTGTAGGGAGTATAAGCACCTTTTTGACAGTGCCCCAACGAAGGAAGATGCTGTAGGCAAGCATCGCATGGTGTTTGTCCTTTCTTTTCGAGCGTAGCACGTGCGAGAGAATGCAGTAGTACTAACTTTGTGGGCGGCAGTCAGGTAGCTCCGAAACATGCCGGCGAAAAAGAAGCCGGGCGTTGGGTGCACGAGGTGCAAGCGGGAGAATACAATCGAGAATACATGGTTCGAGACAGCTGAGGATGCGGAAGGGCAGAACTTCATGTGTAATGTTTGTAATGGAGTCGCGCCTCGACCGGCTAGAGCAGGAGAAGGAGCAACTGAAGGTACACGTTGACGGGTTAGTGGAGGAGCTGAAAGCCAGAGGCAACAGCGGGAGGTGCTGGAAGGGAACCTAGCCCAGGTTGAAAGCGTCTGTGTGCCGAGGGATGCCATTCCGGAAAGCAATGGCATACGCCCCGGGGCAGGCGCACCGAGTGTGCCTGGCTCCGAGGCGGGAAGAGAAGGGGAGGCTAGGGACGCCGAGCATGAGGCAGCGGGCGGACATGACAGCGCTTTCTCTGAGAGGGGCTTAACGCGCTTTCTTGGAAGAAGGGAAAGGGTCGCCGCCGGGCAAGAGCTACTCAGAGGCAATCAGCGCCAAATCCTCGGTGGCAAAAAAACCTGCGCAGCCAAAAGAACCAAGGGAACGGCGGGTCACCATTGTGGGCGACTAGAACATGCCCAGGGCAGAGAAGGTGATTACAAAGAGGGTAGGAGAGGACAGGAGAGTTACGGCTAGCACGCTCTCTGGAAAGATGGTTTGTGGTGATGGAGAAGGCGAGAGAGCCGGTGTGGGATACAATGACAGAGAAACACCTAGGGGCGATAATGGGGGGCTTAAACCACGTGCTTCAGGAAAGAGGACGAGGCATAGCGAAGCAGGTGGCGAAAGGGGTCAGTGAACTCCGGGCGATTTCGGACGACGTCAAGATCGCGGTCTGCACGGTGCCGGAAGTTGAGGGCAGAGGAGGCCACGTAGCAAGGACAGTGGTAAAAGCCAACAGGGAAATTTGGACGCCCGATAAAGCAATAAATTTTGAAGTGGTTGACCTCAACCGGGAAGTGCCCCGCTCGGGCCGGGGCCGGGAGTTTGTTAGCGACGGAGTACATTTCATTGAGAGCGTAGCGGAGCCGGTGTGGAGGCGACTAGCGGCGCGGGCGGTACCTTTTTTAGGGGGGCCAAGAGCATCCCGGAAGCTGGACTACATAACAGGCAAAGTGAAAATGCGGCAGGGACAAGTGATTGTGACCGAAGTCGAATGTACAGCGTAAAGGAAAGTACCAAAGTAAGCTCACAGGGCGCACAAAAGCTTAGAAAGGGCATCAGGTAGTAATGCAGGCGAGCGAGGAGGCAAGTCACGTCCCCCCGGTGACCAACCCTTATCCCGAACGTGGGAAAAGAATAAACCGAAAAAAAAAAGCGTGGTGTGACGAATATTAACTACATAAACATGCACGGTGGCAGATCACGGGAGAAGTGGTTAGAGGTTCGCGGTCAACTAGAAAAAGAAAAAACTGAATTATGTGCCTTTACAGAAACTTTTCTTCGAGATTACAAGAGCCCCCAGCAATGCATGAATATATATGGCAATGCTGTAACAAAACCGTAGGTACAAGAAACGGGGGGAGTGGTAGGCATGTTTATTCAACAGGCAGCCAATTGGCACAGATTAAACAATAACCGCGAAGAACATAAGTGGGTAAGGGCACTATAGTGGAAAGAGAAACGCTGTTGGAGGTCGCCTATCTGTGGTCAGGTGATGACAGTCAGGTTAAAAAAAAGAAGGAAAATCTGGTAGGCTGCATTAGGGGGACCTCGATCAGTTAAGACAATCAGGAGAAGTGATTCTAGTGGGAGACATGAATGCCCACATTGGGACCTGGACGGATACACAGACCGCAACGGCAAGCTCGTACTAGATATGTGTAAAGAACACAATCTCATTGTAGTAAACAGAAAGAATAAATCTGAGGGACAAGGTTCTTGGGAACGAGGGCAAAAGCAGTCCAGTATAGACTACAGCCTTCTTTCAAAGAAGGAGTGTATGAAAGGCTGACTCTAATGGAAATAGAGGAAATAGGTGCCCACAGCTTAGGAAGTGGCCATAAACGAAAAATTTTGAATTTGGAAAAATGGAAGGTCAAAACGAGAAAACGATTGGACACGACTTGAAATTAAACGATCAGCAAACGGCTAGTATTGCCAAAAGCCTGAAGACGGAAATCGAGAGACAACCTACGAAATATTAGAAATACAGCGAATTGATTGATTTCATTCAAGGAAAGATAAGGAACGCGAAAGAACGCAACTACTGGAAAGGAAAAAGAAAATTGAGAAGCTGGTGGAACAAAAAAATCAAGGAAGTTATAACACAAAGGCAGCAAGCCTCGAGAGAGCACAGGGAGGCCAAGCGAGTGGGAATGCAAACCGAGGAACTAACTTTGAAGTGGAATTGGTACCCCTTAAGAAGGTGGAAGTAAAAAAAAATTCCCCGCATTTACCCGAGGGGAAGAATGTGAAAGTGCGAATGCAGGAGTTGAATTTGCGCGGTTCGGTAATGTTCGCGAAAGAGAGATCACACACACACACACAACTACAAAGAAAGAAAGATGCATTTATTCACAGACACCTATTTGTGTTGTCGTTGTACTTGATTGCTAGAGCGTATCTCAGCTTTGAAATTTCGTGTCAGTACTCCTTTAAGCGGGTGTATTAGCCCTTCTCACGCCCGATTCTGGCCAATCCCCCACGTGGGTATGTGCCATGCTCAGACACTTATTTGTGTTGTCGTTGTACGCCCGATTCCTGGCCAATCCCCCACGTGAGTATGTGCTATGCACAGACACCTATTTGTGTTGTCGTTGTACTTGATTGCTAGAGCAGATCTCAGCTTTGAAATTTTGTGTCAGTACTCCTGTAAGCGGGTGCATTAGCCCTTCTCACGCCCGATTCCTGTCCAATCCCCCATGTGGATAAGTGCCATGCCAGCGGCCAGGCAGCACGCGCCCATCTCCCCCGTTGCCAAGGAATACGAGGAGATTCCTGGCCAATCCCCCACGTGGGTATGTGCTAAGGCAGCGGCCAGGCAGCGCGCGCCCATCTCCCCCCGTTGCCAAGGAAGACGGGGAGCGCGCGCACCCGCTGCTGTTGCTATGCGGACGGCGGCGGAACGCGGACGGCGGCGGACGCTTCAGGCTCGCTTAAGAAGTGCATTCGCACTTAAAACTTGTACAGCAAAAATATAAACGAGAAAGGGGGCTATGGGTCTCGAATATACGGGCAAAGAATAAAGGCACGTCGAGAAAGTTTTGGAATCATGTACGGGAACTAAGGGAAAAGACCGAAGAAGTACAACGTCATGTCATAAACGGCGAAGCCATGGTACTAAAAGGGGAAGAAGCGGTATTTCACATACGCTCAATGATACAAGAGAAGGTCAGAAGAACGGACAGCGGGCTACAGCATTCAGGGAGTGGGGCAAGCGAAGTGCGTACAGATAGAGAGCTAAAGTTGGAGAAGCAAAACTGTAAAAAAGACGAAAAAAATGTTCAAGCTAATACGGTAAAAGGGACGGATGAAATTCCTATATGGCTGGTCAACATACTAGGTCCAAAAAACAAGGCACAACTGATTCGGGCAATCGTAAAAGTTATAAAAACTAAGCAAGTACCGGGCAATTGGAGTAAGAGGAGGATGCAGATGATATATAAACGTAATCGAGGCAAGGCTGATTCCAATTCGTACAGGCCTATTACAGTTACCTCTTTGGCATACAGGCTGGCAATGGAAGCCATAAAAGCGGAACTACAGGGGAGGATAGAGGGGAACAGCGTACTGGGAGGACTACAAAATGGTTTCAGACGAGACAGTCGCTTACAGGACAATTTATTTGTCCTACCCAATGCTCAGAGGTGTCCATGGCTCAGGAGCGACCACAATGGATAGCATTTCACGATATAAAGGGAGCCTACGACAACGTATATAGAGAACTTCTATGTAGCATACTTTAGCGGGAGGGATTAGGCCAGGACTTTATACAGCTGTTCCAGGGACTTTTCAGTGAGAGCGTGGTGCAAATTACCTGGGAGGAACAAAAGTGCATGGAATGGATAGTTACAAATAGAGGTTTAAAGCAGGTTTGTCCTCTGTCGCAATTGCTGTTCATGCTGTACATGCCTAGACTAGAAAGAAAGCTTAAAGGAGCCATGAAGAGAAAACACAAGTTTGGTTCATTCAAAAGATTGTCTCGTTAGAATCATACTGACACGACTTTTAACTTAAACTTCACTCAAATAAGCTACATAATTTGGAAAAAGGGAATGGTCATGCGACCCACCAGCTCATTTCCGCAACAGAACCTATGATGTCACATGAGCTAAGCTCTGCGAGTGGCGGAGGCTGGCAGAAGCAGACGCAAATTAGGTAGAGCTTACGAACGAGACGAACGAGCGATTTGCGCTTAAATTTAGGGCACATTCTTTACAAAGCAATAAGAATGATGGGACAAACAGTGGAAGTTACGAAAGCACATGTAAACATAGAAGTACTGATGCGTTCTGCTGTTCCTACTGCGTACAGCATGCTTGGTTTAGTAAGGCTTTAGTAAGCGCCTCACTCGTTCTGTCTGGTTTTCTTCGCTCTACGTTTGTCCCTTGTGTCACAAAATAAGCGCTTTTCCAACCATGCTTGGTTTAGCTGCACAGCACTACGGGGCTTGGGGTTGTCTCAGACGACACTGGCCGATTGACGCAAGCAACGGTGTCTTACGTGACCCCATTTGTCGAGCGAGCACTGTTTCAGGGAACGAATATTTTCTCCCAGAACAAAAACAAGCCAGGTTTAAATGCGGGCAAAAACAAACCAAACGCTTGCCACGGTATGGTGGCGCCATGTAGGTTACGGAACGTAAAGGAACGCGGGAACAAGCCAACACCGCTGTACAGGGTGGAGACAACCTTTGAACGGTCCCGTGCCGCCGCAATTGGGCCAACGGGCTCAACGCGTTATTCTTTTCGTTTCCCACGAGACCTAGCAACGCGAAGCAGACAATATGATTCAAACTTCTTCAGTAAACCGTGTTGCGGCGATAACTTTGGCGCGGTTTTGACACAATGACTTGCTTCGGCTGCGAGCCAGCAGCCGAAAATGGCGGCGCCAGCGTATACGTGTCTCTACCCTGTACGGCGGATGCGTGAATGAAGGTACTCTAGGCTGCAGAGAGGTCGGTTCCTGTGATGTCACTTGGGACCACGAAAACGCACGATTGAGTGGGAAAATCAAAATTTTAACCTAAATTGTTTAATTTCTCAGTGAATAAACCACCGTTTGTATCCGGACAAGCGCTGGGGGCACTATAAAACACAAAATCTTTCGAATAAAACCAACTTGCATTTTCTCTTCATGGCTCCTTTCAAGGCAGTAAAATACGTTTCAATCTATGCTACACCCGCAAAGGAAAGGAAGTGTAACAAAATATCCCGGGACTGATATATGCAGATGACTTAGTACTACTAGCAGATAGCAAACTGTGTCTGCAACAGCTCACAGGTACCTGCGAGGAAGAAGCCACTGAACTGGGGTTAGAGTTTAGCACAGCAAAGTCAGGAGTTCTAGTTTTTAATGACAACGCCCGTAACGAATCGGTATTCGTTCAAAAAGCAGCAATACCGTGGGTAACGGAATACACATATCTCGGCATACGGTTGAACAAAGGTCAGGCGTATCTAAAAACTCATGTTGATCCTTTAAGAAATAAAGGCAGAAGAAACGCCTCTATCATGAATCACAGAGCACTGTGGGATATAACAGAAATGAAGTAGTGAGAGGAATCTGGAAGGGAGTAAAGCTACCAGCACTCACCTTTTCCAAGGCAGTAGTGTGTCAAATCAGAGATTCAATCTGGTCTAGATGTAAATCAGAGGGCCGTAGGTCGATTGGCATTAGGAGGACACAGTAAAACAACAAATGAGGCAGTGCAGGGAGGCAAGGGATGGGCACCCTTCAAAGGGAGATAAGCACCGAGCAAAATGTGTTTTGAAGAACGACTTAGAAATGCGGATTATCAGAGATGGGCGCCCAAAGTGTTACGTTATGTTTACATGAAAAGCGTGGACACTCAATGGAGGAAAAGAACCAAAAGGCTCAGGACAAAGTATATGAAACCTGAAAGTACAGGGGAAACGACCAAGGCAATAAAAGATAAGTGAGAGAAACAGAGACACCTACCTGGAGAAAGAGGATGGATGCGGAGAAGTCCTTAGATCGGGAAGCAGGAGCAAACGCTTATCCGCGAGACGGTACAGGAAGAACTGTGTGTAGGCTGCGGAAATGAGGAAGAAACTATGCGAGATATTGTAAGGGAGTGCAGAAATATCCGTCCAATCCTCAGTGATGGAGCCATCCGTCTTCCGGGAGCCCTTGGCTTTAAGATTAGCGGAAACGTGAATTGGACAGCAGTAGAGGTTAGTAAAAGAAGGTTAGAATGTTGGTGGGAAAATAGCAGAGAACAATATAGGAAGACATGTGACCAAAGAAGTCAGACTAGCACAAATATTTCGTAAAAGTGTTTTCTTTTTATTCTGACATAATTTTTTTTATTTATTTTGTTTGTATTTTTTTGGCGAGGTGATTGTACAGTAGCGTTGCGCCTAAGGCTGCTGTGTAACGCAACCCCGTTACAAAGGGTAAGCAACTGAGCATCATCATCATCATCATTCAATATACGGGAGAAAACTATTATCCTTTACATTTTTAAATTTGGGCTTTTTCATGCAAGGAGTCAGGAATCCCGGATGAAAGCAAGGTACCATTATCAGCCGACTGAGACGCAACATGCCAGACGACGAGCAGACGCTGCTAAGACGCAATGAGCGCGCTGAAAGCGAAATATCGCTCGGCACGCACAGCGCATGCGTGATGGTTCTCGCTTGGTTCCCTAGGCTGCTCTGATATTGCCGGCGGCCACGTACTTCCGTGTTCACCCTTAGCGAGATCACCACTACAGGGCAGCGCTGCGACTACTCGCGCTACCGTGCTTCTGACCTGCGAAAACATCGGCAAGGATATCAACACTTCACGAATCGAAGAGATTGAAACGGTGCAAGAATGGACGCTGTTTGTACATGGGTACAAAATCGGCCCTTCAAAACTAAGCAACGGTGAAAATGAGTCACGAAAACATTAGAGGTAATCGCTTCCGCGTGCCGAAGTTAAAGAGCAACTCTGCTTCGTAAAATACACAAGACAAGACAAGACAAGAATGCGAGGTTAAATAATGGCTTACCTCTACTTCCCGACAGCGTTTCTTTGTTCGGTAGATAAATCAAAGGTCCTCATAGCAGCGAAAGAAAGCAAGCTTAAGGCCCGAAGCCTGCGACGGCCGGGAATACAGTATAGCCATAGCGTGCGCATCGCTACACAGTGCACATAGTTCTGGAATCTGCCTCCGCGCTGCCGCAGCTGGGATGTTCGTCTGAAAGAAAAACTAGTTACACGCACGCACGCACGAATGAACGAATACACGACTTGCTCGCGCGTTCATGATGTCCCGCTGTCGCACAGGCGTGCAGCAGTTAGCCAACACGCGTCGTACTGTGTCAAAGCAAGTATGACGATAAGGGCAGGTCCAACTTCCCATGTTGTACAAAGCGTATGCCTGAAAAGCCCACTTCGTTGCACATTGTTTACAAAGCGTAGCCGTGAATTCTGCGCTGGCGGGTTGCCACGGTCTGCCGCGGTCAGTAAGTTGCCCGCCCCGTCTTGGCGGGTTCACCGCCTGTGTAGGTTTTTTTAGTACACGCGCACTTCACGGCTCGCTGAAGGTGCCTTTCTCACGCTTGCTCGGGCGGTTCGCGTTACACCTGACCCGCCGGATGTATGACACGGTACGTATCGTGTTCCACGCCTGCGCCGCCGCGCCATCAGAAATCGGGGGGGGGGGGGGGAAGGGGGGTTCACTATTACTCTTCGCTTACTAAAGGCGCTTGAGTTCCAGCCACCTATCGGTGTGCACGCAAACGTTTTATCGTCGCTCGTCAGACGACGAGACAGTTTTTACCCTAGACTGTCAAAACTGTTTTCACCGTTAGCGGTGTATTTGAGATGCCCTCGCAGTGATATCGCCTGTTCCTCACACGCCGATCTTGCAGACGGGCCCCATATTGCAGTTAATACCAGTTATGTAGCCGGAGTTCCTTTATTTAACCTAATAAAATATATCGTATGTACATGGCTATCTCGGCGACATGAGCCATGGTAGTTGGGTGGGGCCGTGTTGCGTTTGCGGCTTGACTATCAGAAGAGCACGGATTTCACTTGCAATACCATTTACCTCAATCGATCTGAGATTTACAATCTGTCTTTTTTAGCTCGAATAGGTGTGCGACAAGCGTATGTCTACCAAAGCGGCCGTCTGCAGCGGCCCGTGGATTGGTTTCTTCGGTTTGCCGCCTGCCGCAACTGACGCTGCGAACAATCGGTACAAGAATTCATATTTATGCACGTTTAGAATGCGTGTCAGAAGTAACCGGGCGCTTTTTAAACAACTGCTTTTATTTGTATGCAAATAAAAGATGGCGGAAGAGTTGGTGTGCGTAGATGGTGGGAGTGCATCTCCATTCTTACTCCCGCAGTGGACAAGAAGGATATTGCAATTTTAGTATTCGTACTGGAGATGAGAGATGATGTGCAGGTTTACGCTTCACTGGTGTGGGAGCAGAACTGGGGTTCACTCCGCCGCGCAAGAGAAGGGTACGTGGTTAGTATTGCTCTCCTCCTCATGGAGAGCGAATATTGCATCCAGCTCGCCGCAGCTTTCGAGAGGAGTCCGCGAACGCTTACAAGAGTACAATGACTGTTGGACTCTTAAACTACTCCCCCGATTTCTTAGAGTGTAGAGACCCGAAACACGACATCGCCTTCGCCATCGGCTGTCATCTGCTTCGGGGCGATCCGTAAGCGTCACCCGGCGATGTTCACTGGTGCAGACGACGAGGACGTTGAAGATTAGATTTCTGATTATGAGAGGATAAGCGCGCACAATAAGTGGTACGAAGGCATGAAGCTAAATAACGTGAGTTTCTCCTTGAGGTTAGTTGCCGAACAATGATATTACAACCACCCAGCTGGTCGCGCAACCTGGACAACATTCAAGACGAGCTTTTCTGTGGTATTTGACCGGTCACCGGTTCGCAAGCTTCACGCAGAGCAGCTTTTGAGAAACCGAGCTCAAAAAGGCTGGTGAGAACTTACCAGCTACATCAAGGATGTGGTCGACTTTTGCAGGTGCGTGGATCCTTCCATGCCTGAGCAAGGCACGATCCTACATGTACTCAAGGGCACAGATGAGGACACGTTCCAGATGCTTCTGGCGAAAAACCCTCAAAGCGCCAGAGACATGATCAGCTTGTTCGAAAGTTATCGCGAGTTTCTCAGGCAGCGTTCTGACCCATCGCCGCCCTTTGGAGCAATGAGGAGCCGCTCTGTGAACTGGCAGTAGAAGAAAATTCGTCGCTACTAAACCGCATCAAAACGCTTGGTCATACGGAGGTGGCGCGGCAGACCTCTCTCCGGTCTTGTACATCCCTGCCATCATCGGCGCTACCAGATCTTTGCTTTTGGTCGCCGCTCAATAGAATCATTAGGTAAGATGTCGTTGAAGTCTTACTAGCCACGCTAGCTGCTCCTCAGCTGTAGCCTGTAGCGGCGCCACTATAAGCTGAAGTTGCGGCACGGAAAGCTCCGTCTACCGCTCACGTGCCTTTACGCCGCCTGCAGCTGCCGCCTTACCATCCTCCGGCTTCCTCGACATCGCTACACACCAACCCAAGGCGCACGCCCGATAAGCGGCCGATGGGTTATTTCTGTTGAATTCCTAATTACGTAGCGCGCTATTGCCGCGTACGAGTTTCGCCGGCCGGAGACGCCGACCTAAGGACAGTCTTTGCTGGTAACGTGTATACTTCTCCGCATGCCTAGAACAATGCCCCTGCCGGGCCGCCCTATCTCTCGCCTCCTCGCGAAGCAATGCATACCCGTCGGTCGTACTCCCCTCGTCGCCGTTCCAAACTCGCCGCTGCGCCGTCGTCTCAATGCCCAGGAAGAAAACTGATCGCCTCTGTTCTGGAGCCAAGAACTGCGATGAAATAACAAAGCCCTGGTCTGCCTATTACAAGCGTAATTGAAGTAGTTATTGATGGAATCACCATATACACCCTTGTACAGACGGGAGTCGTCGTCTCACAAGAGCCGACTAACTTTGCCGCAAATTGCGAAACGTGACGGCCCCAATAGCCGGTTTCCGTCTCCGCACAGCTACGGCGTAACACGTAAAGTCTTCAGCCGTTTGCACAGGCCGTCTCGGTGCACAAAACGTGACGTAAGTAATGGAGTTCGTTCTTCTTTCGTCTTCCTCCCATGACATCATCTTGTTTTGCGACTTCCTATCGCGTCACCACTCTGTTATTGGCTGTGCCCGCACCAAAGTCGGCTTATTTCCGCTGTGTGATATTACAATGGACGAAGTAACCACTACCTTTAAGCGGTGCGCCACCGAAGACTCTGCAATCCCTTCAGCCTCTGCTGCTATCCTGCCAGTAATCTGTGCTTTGCTGCCTGCCGCACCTGTTGTGTAAACCCCCTCCAATCTGTGCATGCGCCGACAGGCCGCCCCTCTTCTCTACGCCATTCTTGCTATGGAAAATGGCGCTAGCATGATCTCCATCTCGAATGCCTCCTCTTCACCCTTAACCATGCAGCGTTGCCATTCCTATGGACATGTCCTAGCTATTGACACTCGCCTCATAAACGATTTCCTGGATGCATCACATGTTCCGTGGCTCAGCTCACTCAGCCCGCCTCTTCCCCGTGCATCTGATTCGGCTGCCTTCGTTACCTCCGTGGATAGAAACCGCGATCCTGTTAGCGCCATCTGCTGCTCACCCTCCTTCAAGGTTTCCGATCCACCTTCGACTGCCAGCGCACTTCCTTTGGCCGCACGCACACCGTCACACAGCGCATGGATACCGACTCTAATTTCCCTCTGAGGCAGTGACCATATCGAGTTCCAGCCAAAGAGCGTTCCATGATCGAAACCCACAAAAATAAAATGCTTCAACGCTGCGGCATTCAGCCTTCTTGCTGCCAGTGGGCTTCACCGGTTGTTCTAGTTGCCAAGAAAGATGGGTCTATTCGTTTTTGTGTCAATTATTGACAACTCAACAGGATCACCAGGAAAGACGTTTACCTGTTGCCACTCATCGACGACGCAATCAATTATCTGCAAGGCGCCGAGTTCTCTTCGTTATATCTTCGCTCTGGTTACTTGCAGGTGCCGATGGCCGACGACGACCGCCCCAAGACCGCGGTTGTGTCCACCGTCAAGTTATACATGTTCAACACGATACTTTTCGGGTTATGTAACGCGCCTGCCACTTTTGAGCGCATGATGGAAGATTTTCTGTTTGGCCTCAAGTGGAAAACTTGTTCATGTTACTTCGATGACAACGTTGTATTTGCGACTAATTTTGACACCCATATCAGTCGTCTGCAACCAGTTCTGCAGTGCTTAACCGACGCGGGGCTACAGCTGAATGTTAAAAAGCGTCATTTTGCTGCCCGCAAAGTGACCATATTTGGCCATGTTGTTTCAAGGGACGGCATTCTTCCCCACCCTGCTAAACTCCAAGCAATGGCCAACTTCACGAAACCGACTACATGAAAGCCCTGAGCAGTATCGTCGGACTTCGTTCCTACTTCAGACACTTTGTGCTAAAATTTGCGTTCGTCATTGCGCCTATAATGAAGTTGCTCAGCAGAAGCCACGACTTGTTACGTGGTCCCCTGCCTGACTTAAAGCCTTTGTGACGCTACGCCGCTACTTACGTAATCTCCCATTCCGCGCTATTTCCGTGCCCATCGAGATGCATACCGACGACTACGTCGTCGCATACTCGGGCTGCGCTCTTATTAAGGCGGAATCCAATTACTCTGTTACATAGAAAGAGTGTATGGGCCTCGTGCGGGCTAGTTAAAAGTGCCGACCTTAACTCTACGGTCGAACGTTCGATGTAGATACAGATCACCATACCCTTTGTTGGCTATCATCGCTGCAGAATCCACCCGTTCGCCTTGCACGCTGGTCCCTTCGCCTTCAGGAATATGACACCCCAGTGGTACATTGGTCTGGACGCAAGCACAACGCTGCAGATGCTTTGTATCGTTCACCTGTACCCAGTGATTCGTCGGAGATTACAGCCATTGATTGAATACACGCATCTGAGCTACTTGAGTACATGGCTAGGGCAGCCACACAAGGACTCTGGATACCTTGAGGTTGTATTGTATTGTATTTGTATTTATGTTCGTTTGGGCAGTCCAATAAGAAAATGACGACGAGGCAAAGCAAAAGGAGTATACCCTCCTGACTGGGCTTCCCCCCGGGGCTTCCCCCCAAAATACCCCAGTAAGCATTCATAACTAAATGGACGCGCGGACTGCATGTATATTACATATATTTTATCTCAAATGTGCCTTCATTTTTTTTTCTGATTATAATGAGGATTTGCAGGAAAAGGGCCCAGGGGTTTAAAAGGAGTTTCAAATGGTTCTCACTAGTGAACGTCTCGTTCAGGTTTCCCTCTTGACTTTTTTGGTGAAGACTGAATGGGGGGACAAGCAGTTAATTTAAAAAAAAGGGAGCTGTTTGGATGCACGACGTCGCGTGACCGCGAGGCTATATAGCCTGATCACTGACGAGCTGCAACCACAAGCCCAACCCCAAAGTGCTCTGCACATAATAAAAAATTTGCCTCTACCTGTCTGGGTATGAACCTACACGCCACACTCCTGCTTCTCCATTCGCTGTACATGGGCAGAGTGATCTCGAAAACTACCGTGCGAGAACCCGAAGCGCCTCATCGCTCGCTCCCAGGCTGGATGCATCGGCTCGCAGGCAATCTGGACTAAGAAAGCCTGTTCCAATTCTATGTGCCCCAACCCCCCCCTTCACACGCAAGGGTTGAACAATAGCTAAGCTGCAGGGATCCTTTCCACGTGAACACTGAAGGACACATTTTTCCCAAGAATAACTTTATCTCCATAAGTTACTATGGTTACAAGTTAGATGAAAGGACATATATACTCTTCAACGGTAGGAAAGTACAGCCAAGCGTTACTACATTATATATTCACGCACTGAACATGATCAACACAATAAATATACAGTGAAAAACGTTCGCGATTACCGACACAAAAAGCTTGTAGAATGACGAAAAGTCTCCAGTGCATCAAGGAAAAAGAAAAGCCAATAAGAAGTTGCGGACACTGATATATTGAAAACCTTAGAAAACGGTCCTAGAAAAAGGGATCAATAGTAGAGCAAGAGCCAAAAAACAAGAATGGCGATGATGGAAACCCGCATGCTCTATTTGGCCTTTAACCCTCCAACGCCAAAATCCTTTCTTAAAGCATGATTGCTTGGTTGGATGGTTTCCTTGCTCTTGAAAGAGATCGCCTACTGACTATCGCTGCGGCATACACCCCGCGCAGTTCTTCGTAAGATTCAAATAAATCTAGTGCACTTGGGGTCCAGGTGATTTGGGTAACAAAGTGACCACAGGAGGGTTTTTCCTCTACACACGTCGCACTCAGCCGCGTCTACGCCTGCCCTCCAGAGGTAACGCAGGCACCAGGACAAGATCACAGTCACGAAGGACGGGTCATTCTGCTTCACCATTTAACTTCCTGATGTTCGACCACGTGTTATTTGCCCTGGTGTGCTGAACAAAGTCTGTATTTCGTCGCAAAAGTTGTGCACAGTTTTCGCGCCAGGACGATGTGCTCAGGCGTCTCTCTTTTACTGCACAGGATGCAATATGCATCGTAAGGCACAAATAATCCAAGAGACTTCTGCAGTTCTATCACGGGCAGCACTCAGGCCTCAAAACGAAAGAAGAAATCTTTAAACCCGATGGGCACAGGCAGGCTCGCACACATCTCACTACATTTGTGCCTAGCGTGTCTTCCGAAGGTTGCTAATATGGAAGCAGTGGAAGAACTTTCGCAGGTAGGACCCAGTGAAGCCTTTGTGGCATAGCGGTGTGGCGGTGCTCCTACAAAAACTGATCCTCCAATGTTACGAGTGCAGCGGCAATGACTTTGTTGAAACCAGTGTGACCTACGCCATGGTTATCGCACACTGGTGTGATCTAGCCACCTGGATAGCTGTACGAAACCACAATACTTAAAACCACGCGAAGGAAAGAGTCTGGCTGCTCCAAAAGTACAAGAAGATCTCTACGATCAGCTTGAGCTGTGCGTTCGGCAGGCTTACACATCATTTCTCCAGACACCAAAACAGGTTGCACGACGCATGTGTTCATCTGTTGTACCGCAGAGGAAGATAGCACCATAACCGGTGAAGTTATTATAGCAGAGCTTTCTAGCTCTAGCAGCCAATTGTTCTTTCGTGCCATGCCGGACAATAAACTCCCTACGCGGCGGAGGCGGTGGCAGGGGTGGGCGAGGGAGGAGCCAGTGGAGAGAAAAGGGTTTCATCCACGGAGCACACTGTTTGTGGCGTGGCGAATTTACCGAGCGTTCCCCCCACGGAAGTACCTGCTCGCAGGCAGCGACCTCGGCGGTACGGCATCCTCATCTGCTTTATGCCAGAGTTGTTCAGGGCTTGTTTTAGCGCAGCCTCTCGTCTATTGCGCGCTGCCTTCGCGTGGCTTGAACAACTTGCTCGACAACACCTCCAGGGTCGACGCCATTCAGTGGTCGTGTCGGCAACATATCGTGAAGGATTGGCTTGCAGGGCGGGGAAAACAAAAGGTACAAACCACATACAGAAATCTGGCCGCTAGAGAAACGCTACCTTTTGCGCACTCCTTGCCACGAATGGGCTTCGTTTTTTTAAATTGGGGAAATACCGATTTGGTTCTGCTTTAAGAGGTATTACAAAAAGCGACAGTAACGACTGGTTCTGATAAATAGCGATTATAAAAGTTCCCTCAGCTTTCTCGCATTCTCGACTTACTAAACAACTAGTTGAAGCGGATTAAATGAGAATCAGTAAGCTCAAATTCCGAATTGTTTCGGTGTGTCCGCTTGTGTCGCTCGGTGGTGTAGCCCCAAGCTAGCACATCAGGATGGCTAGGTTTCGCTGTTTCACGCTTCGAAAGACGCTCCTCACTGCTTTCTTTCTCCCGACTCACGGCAGGGTTAAAGCTGCGGCGTCCGCTGCTCTAGGCCGGCCGTGGTGGACACTGCTGCTGTGTTGGGGAAGCCGTCCCCGCTAATTCCAGGTAACGACTATCAGAATCTCTGGTTCACTCTTGTAGTGCTACGTGTGTGAATTTAGGCGAAGTCACATGGCAATTGTTTTGGCTGTAAGTTAAAGCTCTTTCCAACAATCTTCACAGAGTGGACTGGAGCGAATTTTGAAAGTGCGTCGATCGTTGTGATGCGGGCTGAGTCAACATGGAAGGGTACACGTGGTCGTTGCAGACCTGTACCTTTGAGAAAATGACGATGTGCCTCGTGGTGTATGAGTGGAGTATTCTCTCGGCAGCCGCCAGTAACCCCGCCGTCCTGGCACATCGCGCATTTTCCTGGTCGATATTTACGCTGCTGTAATTTCCCGACACTCTCCTTCAAATCGATACGGAAGTGGTGCAGGGTGTCTGCCATCACTACTGTGGGAGCTCACAGGCATCCGGAAGGACCTAGAGTCACTAACGCCAGCCCTACAGCTCTCCCAAGTGGGTTCCATCCTGCGTCTTTATACGGACTTGATGGCCGCGATACCGGATTTACTCCGAGTATCCAGCAATTGCACTATTTTAAGGGTCGTCCATGCCCTACTAGACATGTGGCCCCAGCCCTCTCCGGCTCTTGTGGGTTCGCGGAACACACTTCCCGCTCACAACGCAGCAGATAGGGCTTATCAACCTATGTCGATGCCTCGGCCGCTGTCAATGCTAACAGCCCGTTCATTAGAAAACTTTCTCAATGCAAGAACGACCTGCGTCGCGCTACACGTGCCCTAATTCCACGGCATGGAACGGACCTCATCAGTATGCTTGCTCGCTGGGAAGAGATTTTGCCACGGAGACTTCACGTGGGAGTGGCGCGTTCACCTGCTGCGACCCTGGCGTGGCCACCACGCTACCATGTCCCGTTCGATGGACACCTGCCCCTTCTTCGGACCTCCTGCCAAACTAACTGATGCGGATCTTCTAATACGGGCCTTTTCTTCACTGGACTAAGCAGGAGTCGACAGCTGAGAGGCACAAGAATCCATCCTTGGAGACCCCCTGACCCCCAGCGGTGGGTCTTGGGACCCTACCACACCTATTTTTCATGCCTTTCTGCGAATGACGGGTGCCTGTCTCCATCCGAACATAGGCTACTTATACGCGAAGGATCATTGTATTCCAAAAGAAAGGTGCCGGGAGTTGGGAACCCAAAAGCCAAGCCAAGCTCCTTCTGACTTGCCCATGTATAATTCTGCCTCCAAGAAGCGGCGCAAGCTACTGGCCAGCTACACTATCTCGCTCGCCTGCGTCGACCATGTGCAAAAGCAGGCAAAATCGTCTGCATAGACCAGGACTCGCAATTTTTAATCCCTGAGAACAAGGCCTCATATTTTTTTTTACGGGGCGATCATCCAGCAGAGTGGCTCCACGTACAGGGCGAAGGGCGCTGGTAACATCAACCATCCCGTACACACTGATCTGTGTGGGGGACTTAATCCCGAACGTTTAAGACAAGGCGGGTGTAACGTTGTTGTAACAAGTGTCCCTCCAATCGAGCATTGCGTTCCCAATCACTAACTGATGCAGAAACGTAAGCAGGTAGGGGCGGTTTACTTGGTCGAATGCTTTCCTTAAATCCAGCTTGAGCGCTGCGATCCGAGTAAAGCCCAACGCTGCTGCCTCGCACGCACTCCCGAGCGCGTGTAACTTGGCGATGGTAGCGTGGCCTTGATGCCATCGGTCTGATAATTCTCTGCCATGCCTCCAGTGCCGTCTACAGTTACTCGGCCCGGTTCTTACGAGTATTTTGTTGTCAGCTGTTAGTAGCGTGATAGGGCGGGTTGCCGTTCACGTATGGGGTGGATTCTTTTAACAATTTTTGCTGCCCCACCTGGATAAACAGGAGGAGTTTTTCTACCGATATGTCTTCAAAAACACTCGCGAGGATGGGGATATTTCCTTAGCGGAATGTTTCCAGCCTTTTTATTGTCTGGTCTACCTCAGAAGGTGTTATGGGTGTGTTTATTGCTTCCCTAATATCCCTGCACTTTCAGAATGCGTTGCAGTATTTTCTTGCGACTATTATGGCTATTCTTTGCTTGCTATCAACACCGATGATCTAGAGCCCCGCGGGTTCTAGCTCTTCGGTGCTGAATAGCCGAAAAAGTATACGGCGAAGGGGAAGCCTCCTCCCTCACTACTGGGTGTAAAAACGCCGTTGTGTACAACCTCGGTAATTTTTTTTTACGTACGCTCTCCCTCTCGAAGACCAGAGAGTTCTTGCATTGTGCCTAGTACTCAACCTGCATTTCACCACTGCGGACGAGGCCTCCCCAGTAGCGCCGCTCCAGTTCTTTCGTTAAGTTTTTTTTTTGCGAATTGCATTCTTTCTGGAATTTTCCTGGTGGTTCCTCCCCGAACTCGATTTGCCCTCGAGGAGTTTCCAAAAGGTTGCGCATTCTTGGCTCCACGTTAGCCGCCTTCATTCGGCCAATGAAGGACACATAAGCACGCATTTTTAGAAGTTTGAAATTGTATTCCGTCGGCGTTTTGCTCAATATTACTAGGAGGCATCCACATATACATTGATATTGACGTGGCTCTCATGCCAGGCATTATATACGGGGTACCGCTTCACCACAGCGCTGGAGTTTTTTTTGCTAAAGCCACTGCGTGTGCCGGGGACGCTGGGCGGTCACCGTGAGGGATACGCTGACGAAGCGCTCCGCATATTCTCAGTATTTTTTTTCAGCACACCGAACCTACGGACTGCACATGTACGCTGTAAAAACGTGGACATTGAGGTGGTCGGAAAGTGTGGTCTGGGTGATGGCGCGTAAGGAAAGGGAAATGAGCGCTTAGAAAAGGGGTCGGAGAAACGGTTCAGGAAGGCTGACGCAGCACGCGCTGGTAGAAGTTGATAGCTCTAGCTAGCGGAACGAGGTTCCGATGGCGCTGTTCCAGGCCTCTGCTAAATTGGGAGTAGGGAGCAGCCAAAGAAAAAACCAAACATTCAAGAGTAGGGTCTAAACATGGCCCAACAAGGGTTTCGCCAGCACATCCTTGATAGTTCTAAGCATCCACTTTATTTTCTGGAACCATGATCAACACAACCTAGCAATCTTAACACAGCCTAAGTCGTTCATAATGCATTAATTAGTTTAAAGGCAACAATCTGAACATAGCAAAATCAACCCTACTGCTAACAGAAATGTATACGGAAGTAAGGTTGCCGCTATAATGCATGTACCATATTTCAACAAGATTCCTCTTTTTGTCCTAATAAACTCGTACATTTATGTAGACGTGTGACGCAAGTAGCCACTATAGTAACCGAATAAATATTTTATGTCAACACCCTAAAGGCTACGTAAAGCTTCGTCGACAATTTTCTTACTTGATTATAATTGTGTTATGTTCATGAGTGTCTGGCGGGTACATGGGAAGTGCAGTAACTGACTTAATATTGGTGTCAACACTTTCACAAACATGTTTCTGCATTCTGTCAATAATGTACATAGTGGGATTACCAATATTTTATGTAGATGAGTATGTTAGCGCCTACTCGCCAATGTCGTTTGGGTAAATGAAGTAGCGATACCGGATTCGAGCCTGAACGTCGAGATCCTGTTTTAGGAACTTGCGTTTTGGGTCTAGAGAAACTCGCCAGAGAAAACATTTTACCTTCTGGTCCCAGCGACCGCCAATCGGGGATTGCGTACTCGTAAACAGAGAGAGCACGGCCTGGGGATGCTTGTAGAAGGCGCTCATGAGAAAGGATGACATTTGAATTTTAGTACATTTTGAGTTTGAGTACATTGTGAGTTCTAAGTGAATTTTGAGTTGGTGTCCCATTCTGAGTTCTGGGTACATTTTAAGCGCTAACTAGATGTTCAGTTTGGAGTCAGAGTTTTGAGTTTTGCGCTCACAGCGATTTTGAGTCTGAGTCAGTGGAGATGTGCTGTTCAGCAATAAGTCAGAGTTGAGCGAGTGGTGTTTTGAAAAATAAATGTGTGAGTGAGTTTGAGTGAGCCGCACTAGTTGGCCGAGCTCTGATCATGGATCACTATTAGCACAGCTTAAAACATTCCGTACATGCCTGCAGAGGGTGACCGTTCACCTTACCAATAAGCACCAGACCCGCCAGCATGACCGAGTATCAATTTTCATCTCTTGTATTGGAAAAAAGATCAAGATCAGTTATATTTTTTCGCATGGTGATACTCGTTTGTTTACTTTACCTTGGCACGGGGAGGTTCAAGTGTCCTGTACAGAGAAAATAGGCTTCATCTGTATTTGCGGTGGACTAGAATATCCTATCTTGGTTTCAAACCAGGAGAACTCTTTTTTGAAATTTGTGTAATTTTAGATTTGTTGTCGGCCAGTTTTACGGATTGTTTGATTCTTTTGATTCGCCAAGCGCATCACTGTAAAGTCCTCGCACCTCGGCGTTCAAATGGGGGCATATCGTAGTTATCATGTCATTGCACGGGTGTGTATTTTCGCTAAACTCCTCAACTCGAAGTCTGCCGTTCGTCGTGCAGGGGTTTGCAAAAAATAAAAATAAATATAACCTAAATATAAAGGCCAGCGTCTCAAGACCGAGGTAAGTAAAAAATCCGAATCGTCATGCACCTAGCGCAGTGCGGCAGTGCAACTTACACAATCAGTTTTCACGAAGGCACATAAAGAACTGGAAGAGAGAAAAAAGGTTCCCATTGCCACAATCTTACATGGGTTCCTCGCATCATAAAGCGACGTCTATCCGATCGCGTCATTCTGACATGGCCTAAGCAGTTTGTATTGTGGATATTGACATAACCCCGGGTACATGAAGGGAGCTGCGCTTTTCACCCCCCTTCCTTTGAAGAAGTGGGCCCTTGATTTGTTTTACTGGGTTGCAACTGGGCAAGCTTAGCACATCTGGTGGCCTTTGAAACAATCGATACAGTGTTCGAAGGTGCGGGTACTAGAGGAAACTGTGTTCCTGCTAAACATTTTCCTTTCCCAATTACCTCTAACGGGATTAAACACCTTATAAGATAAATAAAACTATTCAAGTAACTGATGATGATGAGAGTTAATGCTAACTGAAATAATTCGTTCCCTCGAAATTTTATCTCATGTTGCCCAAGTTTATAAAAAACACATTAAGTCCCTCCGCAGACATCGTTTTGGCTGACTACACTGCGAGTTTAGCTACGTCATGTGCCGCATCTCCCTAGCTGCAACTTCTTAGCTACATCTTGTGCCATGCTTCATCTCGTGGATGCCTTGAAATCAGCCCCATCACGGAAGCATCATCCATTAAGGACTCTCATATACGCCGTATAGGAAAGCTGGAGCACCGGTTTCGTCCGCGCATGATGCCGTATATCTGCAGTTGATCAAAGCTTGAGGAAAATGGGCAAGTCTGCGGATACGTTGGTTGGATAATCACTGAGATAACAGATGTAGGAAGGTGTCTGTGCATATGTTTATCACCCGATAGCTTTCCCGCACGCATGCAATAGTGATAAGGAAAGAAGATTGTCTACAAAAACCGCTGATGGTGCGCCAGCACCGCAGTAATTCTGCACACGATTTTAAGTAGCATAAATGAAGCAGTTGCACTCAATGTGGAAGCTGTCCGAAGTGCAGAAAAGTGAGTCGTCAGAGGGTCTGTGGCGCCATTCTTCCCTCTTTTCTAGCATCCCTCACATTCTTCCCCTCTCTGTCTCACTCCTACCCTTGTTGAATTGAACAGAGCTTCGTTCAATTCCAACAAATTGTCGCGCCTTCGCAGTGCTTGCGCGCCTTCTCCTGGGGCAGCTCGCATCCTTTTGTTTGACTTATGTTTCTTGTTCTGCCCGGAACATCACCAGCGCAAGTTCGGTTCACTTTGTGCTTGCTTTGATGTCGCACGTTCTGGAGCCTTTCTGCACCATTCTGGAGCGTCATTTGAACAGCCGACATTTTTCTGCTGGCCGTAATGTGTGCGGCGTCATCAGAAAATTCTGATTCATAGTTACTCCTTCGGGTGTAGCCGAAGCAACCAATTCCCGTTTCAATCCGTACCGCTATAGCCCATTCCCGAAACGCCCTTCCCGTTTGGCTCATCCCTGTCTCCGCCCGTCCCCAAAACGTCTTCCCGTTTGACCGTTGCTGTTTCAATCCATTTCCCAAAATATCCTTCCTGTTTGAAGACGCTCCAAAAACACCCGCCTGAAATAGTTCAGACAAATTTATAAGATCGCAGTGCTCTTTCAGGCCTCCGATATTGTGCTAAGAAAGGTAGTGAAGGTTACTGAGTAATTTATACAACGTATGTTTCTCATTTCTTGCCTAAGTGTTAGCGCGGGGGCAAATTTTATTTTACCTTGGCTCGAACCCTACTCAGTAGATGGCGCCACCTATACGTTTTAATTTTAAAACTCTGCAGGTGATGGCTACACTATTCTGAAAACAACTACAAATATTGTGAACGCTTCACCCGAAAAAATGAAATATTCAAACTACTTTAAACGAAAGCAAATACATATGAGCAACAAAATTATGCGTGATTTGTTTAATACTGATTCATCAGAAGTCGCTACATGCGGCGAAACAGCTGAAATATGCAAACCGCTCTATGGCAAACAGCGATGTTGTGCTAAGAACGTGTCCTAGAGTTTTTCAGCGGGAAACGGGAATTCCAGGCACCAGGTAACATGGTAAACGGGGATGTAAACGGGGTAACGATATCCTAAACCTCTATAATAGACGAATAACTACAAATATTTGCTTTCACTTTCCACGTATACATAATTTTCATGTGACGTCACGTCCGCGTTTTTTTTTATTTCTGGCGCGGTCCGCCATGTTGCAGAACATGCATACAAATAAGGCAGTGCAACCGGCAAGAACGTTCGAGCGTGCTGCTGCTTTTGCGTTCCAGGCTGCACGCTATAGTCGCCTGCGGAGCGCGATGGCTGGCTTTCATATTGAAAGAAACACACACAGCGGGCAAAACAACAGGACGAAAGACTTTCGTCCTGTTGTCTTGCGCGCTGTGTGTCTTTCTTTCAAGATGGTTTACCAACTGGCCCAACTTCCGCGTTACTTTGGCTTTCATTCATCGATACTTCGCAAACCTGGTGTTCCCTGCATGTGCGCGTTACAAATCAAAGATTTAGATGTGCGAAAGTGTTTACCCGTACGAGCTGCGCATCAGGAAAGATGCCGTCGCTGATGCGGAGGTGCAACAATCCACTGGAGTACCCGGATATCTATACCTATCTTTCCCTCGCCCAAACTATGCAACTCCGGAGGATATGAGAATGTTCAAGTCCCGAGGGCGCACAACTTCTTTACTAGTGGGTTTTTGAAGTTCTTGGAAATACGCAGGTGATGTCGAAACGTGTGATCGTGTTGAGTGAGGTACGAACACTGAAAATGCGTGCTTTTTTCGTTCTTGCGTAACGAGGGGTGCAAACACTGTAGTATTAGCGGTACCGCGGGGAAGCCAGTGTCGGCAGACTGGCGCATACTGGCGTCGGCAGGAGCCTTCCGCGTGGGCGGTAGCCTGCGCTTTACTACCGGGGGCAAAAACGCCGTTGTGTACAACCTCTGTAACTTTTCCAGAGAGTTCTTACGTTAAGCCTCGAACTCAACCGGCATTTCTCGACTGAGGACGAGGGCTCCCCAGTAGCAACCGCTCCAGTTTTTTATTAGGTTTTGTTTTGTGAATTACATGTCCGTCTGGAATTTTTCTGGCCATTCCTCCCCGACCACGATGAGCCCGAGAGGGGTTTCCAAAAGGTTCCTCTCCTTGACTCCACTTTCAGCAGCCTCCATTCGACAATGAAGGACATTAGGCAGGCATTTTTGCAAGTTTGAAATTGTATTCCGTCGGCGCTTTGATCAGTAGTACCAGGCGTCATCCTCATATGCATCGATATTGTTGTGGTCCTCATGCCAGCTATTATATGCGAGGTAGGGCTTGACGACTGGGCTAGAGTTTTTTTTTTTGGTAAAAGCCATTCTGGGGACGCTGGGCTGTCACAGAGAGGCACACTCTCACGAGCGTTCCGCATATTCTCAGTATTTTTATGCAGAAATGCATTAGAGTCGGGGGTTGTCGAGCGTCCCTTGGCCGGCGTCCGCAGCGCGTCTGATGATGATTGTGGCATGATGCTCTAGGATTGGCCAACCAAACAATCCATCACGAGATAGCTTCGCATTCAACCACCATCGTCCATCTTCCCGTAGGGGAACCGCTGAAGAAGAAGAAGGAGAAGAAGACAAAAGCTGCGAAGAGGAGCGGTGCGTGAGTTGTTTGGCTACCGTTATCCTCGTCGGGCCGGCGCATCTTTCCCGATGTGAACCGGTCGAAGGAGCGCTCATCGCGCCTCGACTCCCCTTATGAGCATTAGGCGGCTGACTCGAGGCAACGGGCAGTTTGGAATCAAGGGACAGGCGGTGAACGTGCCCATCGACGTATCGAAGGTTGTGCGGTGCCTTCCTCGCATGGTACCCGAGGACGTTGCGTTGACGTTCGGATTTCTGCATCCTCACATCACCCTCGGGGATTTGCGGGGGAATGTTTTTTCTGCACACCGAACGTACGGATTGCACAATATCTCCGCTGTTAAAACGTGGGCAATAATCTGGTCTGAAAGTGTTATGTGGGTTATGGCGCGCCAGCAAAGGGAAATGAGCGTTCGGAAAAAGGGTCGGAGAAAGGGTTTGAGGGAGGCCGACGCAGCAAGCGCCGAGAGAGGGTGATAGCTCTAACTAGCGGAACAAGGTTCCGATGGCGCTGTCAAAGGCCCCCGGTAATTTGTAAATTGGAGCAGCCACTAGAGTAAACCAAAACATTCAAGAGTAATTCTATACGTGGGCCAACAAGGGTTTCGCCTACACATCCTTGATAGTGCCAAGCATCCGCTTTTATTTTTGTGGAACCATGGATCAGCACAACCTAGCAATCGTAACAACCCAGGTGTCCATCAAAATGCATTGATTAAATTCACGGAAACAATTTTAATCTGGCGAAATCAAACCCTACACTAAATAAAATGTATAAATAAAATCCCTTTGCTTCTAGTAATGTATGAGCGCAGATAGCTCGAAAAAGGTGACTTTTTTTTTAAATTTATACATTTATGTAGACGTGTGCCTACATCACCGGTGTAGTAACCGACTAAATATTGTTGTGAAAGCTCTGTTTATATGTCGCTTAACTGTTTTTTCCAGAAGTTTAGTGGCACTTAAGACATGCACCAGACACTTAAACAACTCAGGGAGGATGTAAACGAAGCCTTAGCTTACGACTTTCCATACGCGGTTAAAAGGTATCTGGCATTAAATGTTTTTACAGGGAAAGTATGGTATATAGCCGGGACAGCTGCCCTTCCTCGATACATAGCGGTTAAAATTACCTCTGAAGTATTGCGCCTGTTCTGGTCGGATAAAACAGCCCTGGTCAAAACCGGGAAACTGGGCCTGCCCAGACAATTCGGGGGTGGAACATCCCCCTGTAACCAATTATGCCGCGACCTATGCTTTGAAAAGGGTTCGTAGGGTCCTTGATCTGCAGACGGGGCATCCAGCGAGGCAGCTCGTGTATACTTCCTGGGAGCGCAAGCTAGGTTATTTCCCCAGCATACTCCGGATGGGCCCAAGGCAACTCAGCCAGCCCCCCCCCTTTTACGCCAAAGTATAGCAGCATATAAGAAACTAACCACACATAACTCACAAAGAGAAGTAGAAGATATGAGGAACATAGAACTGGCTCAGAAATTAGATGAGACGAGTCCTGAAAACCTAGAAGAGAAACAAAAGAACTTTCCTTGGCGCACGCTGATCAATGCAAATGTACCGGGTGAAGCCCAGGACGTAACATGGAAGTATGGGTGGTCAGTCTTGCAGACGAGAACGTCTTAAGGAGATGGGGTACAACAACAACAGACAAGTGTGTGCACTGTAATCAAAGGGAGACAAATGAACACGCAATGGTCCCAATGTACAGTCGCCAAAACATTTTGGCTCATAGTGAGTAGGGCATATAGACAACTCCGCATTCGGGACTTCCTGGAGGGCAGACGGTGCCCAAGAAACCCTCTAGCAGTGCTTATCATAACGATTGTCTTTATGTACTGTGGATAAACAGGTATATTGCTGTTAAGCAATCACGCCCCGACGTAACCAGTGGAACTTACTGATCCACATGCACACAAAACTAACCGAAAACCTGGAAGCAGAGCTCTCCTTCTTAGGGGAAGAAGAATTCTTGAGAAAATGGTCTTGTCCTTTCATTGAGGTTCAAAACGGGCGAGTGCACTTGAGCTGCACTCCAATACACGGATTACGCTTCACGGGAACATAAAAGGAGGCTTATAAAAGGGGTGTGCCTGAGCCGCACTTCAATACATGGGCTACATTTCAGGAAATAACGGGAGGATCATAAAGGTGAGTGCACTTGAGTTGCACCCCAATAACGTACGGGTCACGTTTACGGGAACATAAGGGGAGGCTTTTAAAAGGCGCAAGCGCCTCGGGCGGGGGAGACTCTCCTCCCGCACCTGTGCACTTGGCGCCTCGCTCTACTACAAAGTGAGCGGGCTCGCAAATGTAAGCCGCTTACTTGCGTTTTTACAGGTGTAAGCCATGTGGTGCAGATGTAAACCGCGTGATTTGATTGTGTTGCTACCGCCAAAGGCAGTTCCAATTGCATTATGTAAACAGAGGTCAGGTTCAGAGTATCCAATAAGTTTTGTGGCCCCAATGGGAAGGTGGGCCAAATAAGTGTATGTGGTACAGTCAACAAACCAATGGTCGGTTTCTTTTGTATTTGTTTTTGCAGTTGAATGTTTTGAAGTTGCGTATGTAGTAAGGAAGACCCGAGTAAATGAAACGTCTTGTGTAAAGGGAGCTGGTGCTGGGGGTAGGGGAGTAGTTCCCCCTCCTCCCAGGACACAGGCTGTCCTCTCAGTGCACAATTTATGTACCAAGATGTGTACGTCATTTGCATTCGTGTTCATGCAATGTTAGTTTTTCACTCATTCGTAACTACTTTGTTAATAGCAAGGAGAGATGTCGTCCTGCAGTGTAACGGACGGACCGAGTATGTAAACGTGGAAAAGCGTAACCACGAGTGTTTTGTACTTCCTTTTGTTACAAGAGAAAATAAAAATTCCTTGCCTGGCATTTTAAACACTATGTAAAGATGTGCAGACGGCTCATTTCAGTGAGCGGTACAGTTCTCTGAATTGAACGGGTTCATTTAGGTCGGTAACCTGTGTTAAGCATGCATAATCTGAATTATTACTTAATTGTTATTAAGGCATTTATTTTGTAAGAACATCCGGTGTATTTGTACAGAAAGAATTGGTTCCATCGCCATTACAGAAAATTTGCTTTGCGGTATTTCAAGTTCAACCACGGCCGAACTGTAAATTTTTTTTCAACTTTATTACCTCACAAATATGATCACTACTATTTACCTCTGACGCCAGGAAAAATGGTTCTGAAAAACACGATACAAGAAACTAATTTTAATATTGTGTTTTGTGAACACTGTTGCGTTTATTTTAAGCGAGACGGCTCCGCTTTTCGGCAGCGATAATATATGACCCCAAAGGTGCACACAAGACCCAGCTGTGTCGGCCGATACGTCTCTAATAACTCTACCGGAACGTGCTAAACACGACTCGTTCCAGAGCCATGCTCAGCATGATTAAATAGTTTAAAAGCGTTCAGTATTAGCCGAGTTATCCTTCATTAAAAAGGGCCCGCAACAAGGCCTGGCGCATTTCCTCTTTCACCGCGCCTCCTAAACACTGCGGGAAGCGGAAACGTCACCGACCAGGCGCAAGACCACCTAGAGAAACAGGGTTCGTTCGAGAAGCGCGCAACCATTGGATCCGCTCGGTGGTACGTCGCAGTTCATTTTTAGGCGGACGACGGCTACGCCCCGCCTACTACCATCGGCTACCGATCAGCGAGGTAAAATCTTCCCTTTTCTGCAGCGGGGTCGGTCGGTTGCCAGCCCGCATCGAACGGCTCCTCGCTCCGGTCGTGCCCACGTCGGGCGGAAACGAACGGAAACGAGCGTTCGAAGGCACAATAGGGGCTTCCAAACGCAACATGCTCGCTAACACAATAATTGAAAGTTGCCAATGACGACTATAGCGGCTCGCTAGTGTTTCGCTCTGCCAAAGAACCGTCGGGAGCCGAGAA
Organism: Haemaphysalis longicornis; assembly: GCA_013339765.2. NCBI lineage: Eukaryota > Metazoa > Arthropoda > Arachnida > Ixodida > Ixodidae > Haemaphysalis > Haemaphysalis longicornis. The sequence goes on along the minus strand of CM023452.1, from coordinate 28,632,045 downwards.
TCGCCGCTGAAACTGAGTGGCTCAGAAGACCCGGCTCGTTCCTGACTCGGGCAACAGCTGAACGCATAAATGTAACTGTGGTGAATCATATAGTCGCAGGACTTTGTTTTCCTATTACTTTGAAAATGCAGACGCAGTTCGTTCACTGCTGCCATTGCGGCTCTCCCGATCTGTCATTCACCGCCGCCGCTGCCGCCGAAATCTTTCAACCGCTGTTCCCAAATGGCGCCTCAGAAAATCTGCTTCGCGAAGAGCAGCTCTCAAAAGAGCGGGTCAGAAGGTCAGAAGAGCCAAAGAACGGCTCAAAAGAACCGGTTCTCCTTACTCAGACTGTCTGCTCACACGACAGTAGGCACTGGAGTAATTCCGAAAATTAGTCCCACCTGGCCAGGCAGGGCAGTTTTTTTTTGCGCCGGATAATAGATGGCGCGCAACTCACCCGGAAAAGCCGGATCTTTTGACCCATTCTTCGGCTCTTCGCATGGAGGAATTCCTTCATGGCTCTTCGACTCAGTAACTGAGCGGAACAGCGGGAAGAACCGAAGGCTCAAAAGCAACATCCGGTTCTCCTGACTCGAATTGTCTGCTCCCACGATAGGGGGGGCTGGAAGAATTTGAATAATTAGCCCCAGCTGGCCCGGCAGTGCAGTTGCTTTCTCGCGCCTATAATAGATGGAGCAGAGAGACGGCTCATTTGACCTGGGTCTTCGGCTCTTCGGCTCAGTAACTGAGCGAAAGAGCCGAAGAGCGGATCAAAACTACATACGGTTCTCGTGACTCGAATTGTCTGTTCCAACGACAAGGGGCGCTATAGAACTTTGAAAAATTAGCCCCAGCTCCCGGCAGGGCAGTTGCTTTCCTCGCCCACACAATAGCTGACCCGGAGAGCCGGCTCTTCGGCTACGTTGGCTCTTTCTCCATGGTTTGCTGTGCTGTGGCTCGCCCCGTTCAACACAGGATCCCTGAGCGGGCGAGAAGGGGCTCCCGCTTTCGAAAGGAACCGCCGCTCTCTTCTACTGAGCCACGGCGCACTTGTTTTTCAAAAGGAGCCGGCTCAAAACATCCGTATCACTCCTGAGCGACGCATCTCTAACTTTATGTACATGAGTTTGTCTTGCGTGTATGACTCATGTAATGGTCGATTGGGTAAATGAAGTAGCGATACTGGATCGAACCTGAACGTCGAGATCGCTGTATTAGGAACTCGCATTTTGTGTCAGAGAAACTCGCCGTAGAGAAGAAAATTTTACGTTCTGGTCCCAGCGAGCGCCAATCGCGGATCGCGTGACCGGAAACAGAAAGATCTGGGCCAGGGGATGCTTGTAGAAGGCGCTCTGAGAAAGGATGACACCACGCGCGTCGGGAAAGAGAAACAGTAGGTTTTAATTCGGGCTGGCTCCTACCGCATCTGCAATAGGAGTAGCCTTTAGATAGTGAAGGAACCTGTAGGGGTGAACAGGAGGACCGTGGGAATGACGATCCAGCAGAATTAGCTGTCGCGGGTGCTGTTAAAGGAGGCTTGTCAATTCGTGACGGGCATCATCACAAAGGTCCACCGAAAGTTCAACAGCAAATTAATAGAATGTCCATTTAGGCTTTCCAGTTCGCATTCTTACGAGTCATCAATGTTTCCCATATTCTTTCTCCAGTTTTTCTGTCAGTATTCATCCTGAATGAGTACCAAGTGCCCAGCTTACCAGATTTCTGTACATGCATGCACAAGGTAAGGGTGTACTTCTACCTCTAAAACTCGTCCGCCCATTGTCACCGATTAAAAACTATCATTCATCTTGGCGCACAACAAACAAGATCAGTTCAAAATTTTCGCCTGGTGATACTCCTTTTAAGGAGCGAAGCATTTTAGGACCTCGCTCTGTCTGGGGCTTGGCGTCCCTGTACGCAGTGTTGCACATGTACGAGGAGCATTGGACTGGATTGGATTTGGAATGGGTTGGATTGGATTGGAGTGGGTTGAATTGAATTGTAATTGATTGAATTGGTGTAATTGAATTGTGTCAGATTGGATGCATTGGAATTCTATATACAGTACACACGCGTCACTCATTTGCATGCCCGAGTGGGCAATGCCACGGCTGATTTACGGTAAGAACGATCCCCTGTGCTTCGCCCACTTATCATGATTCACTTCGTGGAGATGCGTGAATTTTTTTTATCTCTTCACCGTGACGCGGGTAAGTTTGTGTCGGCGCAAAAATAACTGGGTTCTCCCATCTGAGGGGCGGACTGGTATATCCTACCTTACCATCGAACCAGCATACCCTGATTTTGAGATTTGTTTTATAGACTTTTTTTCTTTTTTGCCCGTTTTAAGGTGCGGAGTGCCTTAGCACCGCACAATGTCCCTCTGCGTCCCTGCGCATAGCAATTACAATCGCAAAAAATCACACAGGCATCGGCAGGATTAGAGAGCCTGTGCCCGGTAGACCAGACAGAGTTAGTGTCAGTCGCCTTACCCATTGGGCTACCACCGTTAGCTCGTACACCAGAGTCGAACGGCTTACCCCTTCACCTGTAACGGTGAGGAGTACATTTGGACCTCCCAATATCTTTCCGCGTCCATCTTGCGCACTCCACCACCAAGCGAAAATCAAGCGAAGTTCAATTTGTGCCGTCCGTCAAAGTTACATTTAAAGAATAATCAAGGTGCAACTCAGGGCTCAAATCGGATGTCCCTCGGGGCGCAACTTAAATGTCATTTCGAGTCGTCGTACTCCACACCCTCGCCATCATCCATGGAGTGGGGATGCTGCCATTTTTTTTAATTAATTTAGCCTTTCGATTTTCGGAGTACATCGCTGTAATTATGGGAACTCTGTCTATCAAATACAGCGATGTCGCGGTTACCGTGTCATTTCTAAGGGTGTGATATTTCCGCTAAACTCCTGTAGTCGATTTCCGCGTCGTCTTTATCTTGTTTCAAAAGCTTCCATGCATGGTTCTTTGGAAAGCGATGAAAATGACGGCGGCGGGGATTTTTACTGGCAAGTATTGTTGCAATATTGGGAGCGACCGTCCACATCAAAACGACGCGCAGGAAACCAACTTTCTTCCCCCGATGACGACGAACGTGGGTGAAGTGAAAGATGGTTGAAACTCGACGCTTTCTCTGTTTGAAAGCCAGCATCTGTGAACACCAAGTTCGAAGACCGAAATCCAAATTGTTACGCCCAGGAAGCACTGCAGGAAATGCAACTTACAACATGAGATTATACTAAGGTACATCAAGCAGGTCAAGAAAAAAACGGTTCCCGTTGTCACAGTCAATTTTGGTCCCTCGCGTTACGAAGCCGAGGTCTATCCGGTCGGTTAGTTCCGACATGGTATAAGCAGTTTGACCCGTCACGGCGGCGCAGTGGCTAAGGCATTGTGCTGCTGAGCACGAGGACGCGGGTTCGATTCCAGGGCATGGATGCCACTTTTTTGAAGGAGGTGAAAATCAAAAACGCCGCTATGTACGAGATTTCGGCACACGGTAAATACCCCAGGAGGTCGAAATTAATCCGGAGCCCGCCACTCCGGCACGCCTTATCGTCTACCCTGCATCCGTGTGTTAAACCTTACGGTTAATGTAATCAACCTAAGCAGTTTGGATTTTTTTCTTTGACTTTAAATCAGGTTATAATTAAAGAAGCTTCAAGCTTTCACCCCCTTCTTCTTGTGAAAAGGCCTTTGATTTGTTTTACGGGGTTGCGAAAAAGACACCCTTCAAACACCTGGTGCCCCTTCAACAGTTCGATACAATATTTGTAAGGCATGGTTACTAGAGGATACAGTATTTCTGCTCAACCTTTTCCTTTCACAACCAACTATCTCACTTTTGTGAAGTGTATGAATATAAATGAATCATTAAATAACGGACGATGATAGCACTTATTACTCCTGAGAACACTTCGTTTTTTAGAAATTACCCATAATTTCTCCCAAGTTTTAAAGAAGAGGACATAAATATCCTTCGGAGATACGATTATGTAGGCTACCATGCAAGATTGGCTACCACTGGTGCCACATATTCTACATACTCGAAAATAACTCAATGAGAATTCCTAAATAAATGGACGCAGGGAATGCATGGAAATTACATAAATTTTACCTCGAAGGTACCTGCAGTTTTGCTTCCGCTCATAATACGAGTATGTGTGTACATGGCTATCTCTTATATGAGTTTCAAACGGTTCTCCCTATATAAACCTCTTGTTTAGGTATCCTCATATTTTTTATCTGGAATGCTGAATGGAGGGAGAAGCGGTGATCGTTTTTAGGCCTGTGTCTGGGTGCGTGACCACGCGTGATTGCGGTGCGTAGATAGATAACCGCAGACGAGATACGACCACCAGCCTGAAACCTAAAGCGCTGTTCATTTAATAAAAATATGCTGCTAACAGTCTGGAAACACTAATACACGTCACACTCCCTCCCTTCCCGACTCCCCCAGCCGTGCGAAGGTGACCTGGCCAACTCACGATAGGCTGCTGCGAAGGCTAACGGCTATCTGGAATAGGAAGGCACATTCGAATTCCATTCCCCCCTTTCAGGTTACCGCGAAAGGCCTGAACCATACCGAAGGTGCACAATTTTTATTCGACGTGAGCAATGAAGGACACATCACAACAAATTTTTACAATTTTAAAATTGTTTATTGACATGTTCCCTCGTTGCTTTGCGCTGCGCTAGTAGGAGTAATGGTCATAAGCAACGATATCGTCGGGTTCTATATGCCGAGCATTATATGCGCGGTAGTGATTGATGACAGCGCTGGAGTTCTTTTTAAGGGATAACTACCTTAGGTACTCGGGCTGTCGGTGTCTCCTGTTGTCGCCGGCGTTGCGTTTAGCCATGGTACTAAAAGAACGGGAGACTTGCTTTCCAACGCCTCACGCTAGAACGTTTTATCTCCATGGGCAAAAACACCCGTTAAAAAAACACACTGGGACCCTCGTTTCTCAACGCCGCGCTATAGCATGTTTGGTGCTTTAAAGACACGACAGTTCTACAGCAAAGCTGTATGCCTGAACCCCGATTCATTTCATCTCCGTGGGCCAAACCGCCAATGCGCCAAGAACGCATTTATACACTGCATGCTTCGCCCCTTCCGATTTTTACGTTAGGGAAAGATGGCCGGGATTTTTTAAAAGCATTGAATCTTGTTGTACTAAATGCGTAAAACGTATATACGCGTACGTGACTTCGGGTCCGCAAAATTTTAACAGCTAAAACTAGCTTCCGAATTACGTTGAATGAATGCACATAAAAATAATACTGGCTCTCAATGGAATAATCAGGTGTAAGACGTTATGCATGATTAAACATTATCACTCATGACAATTGTCGAACAAAGAACGGCTTCGTAAGCCATTTTTTTGTTTTGCTGAATCCACTGCCCGTGCGTGGGAAGCTGGGCGGTTGGCACAAGGCGCTCATTTCCGAGAACTCTTGGTATTTTTAAATGAAAACCCAAACCTAGGGCTTGTACAACAGAAGTTCTGTTAAAATATTTCGCGTTGAGCTATGTGGGAAGCGTGATCGGGGGATCGCACGCCAGCAATAGGAGAACGGTCGGGGAACGGCTTTGAGGAATGCCGACACAGCAAGCGCGTTGAAAGTCTGATAGCTCTAGATAACGAAACGAGATTCCGACGGCACGGTCACTGCCGGGGCTGTCAGGGGAGACTGTCACTTTTGCTGATAAAGCGTTGGTGGAAGCAGCCCCTAGTGCTAAGTGGACTTTCTATAGCAGGTCAGTACATAGCGGTTCTGAGCATCCACAGTTTTTTTGTGGTATCAGGGATCAGAATAACTTTGCAATGATAACAAGCCACACGCTGATTACAACGGCTTTTAAAGATTTACGGGCATTAATTTTGTAATTCAAATAAAACGATATTAACAATCAATTGTGGAAATAAATGCCTTTGTACTTCATTACAGCATGCAAGCCTTAAGCTTAAAACATGATTTTTTTATAATGTTGCAAAATTATTAGCGTTGACGTTTACATAGCCCACTTCATAAAGTTGCACCTATTCCTACGGAGGCGTCCGCACTGCAACGGTTCAATTGCAACAGGTCCTCCTTTCGAAATGGAATTTGCAATGTGTGCGAGTTTGTGGTGTGGTTTTGGTTCATTGGGGGCCGATGTAGGTATTAAACGTGTGTTAAGCGACACCAGATATCGCTGGCACAAAAAAATTTCACATTTTGGTCTCAGAAATCCAGAACCGGGAATCGCTTGCAGGGAAAGAAAAACGGAGAATCAGAAGAGGGTTTCAGAGGGTGCTCCGAGAAACAACAACGCAGCGCGCGTCGCGAAAGAGAAACAGCGGAGCATAATGTGGGCTGGCCCCTTCCTAACGTGCAATAGGGATGCCCTTAAGAGGTGAAGGAACGGGCGAGGTTGAACAGGAGGCTCCTGGCGATGGCGATAGAGCGGAACCAGATAGGGTGATGTCAGGGAGTCTGGACAGGTGGTGACGGGTGGGGACACAAAGTTACACACCAAGTTCAACAGGAGAATAATACAATGTCCAACTAGGCTATCCCATTCATATTCATACGAAATGATAAATACTTTCCGGCTTCAAAGAAATAAGTATATTCTTGAGCTTGTGTCTCTGGGAAAAAGCTAAACAGACACTGCAACACTTTTTTAACTTTTTTCTTAATCCTAAATGCTCTCAGAACGTAGTACACTAACAAATGCAGTGCTTAGAGTAGCGGGTCACAAAGTAACGAAGCCAAAATTTTTTGCTGTACGCCCACTTGACAACTTCGATAACTACCACGACAGATTTTCTCTGTGTCCCGGTCTTGGCGTTCTTGTGCCGCTCCAAATCCGTCATTACAGCTGTGTAACAGCTATTGGCCCACTTTCCTTCAGTTCCAGCAGTTAACACATTCGGCCGCTATGACAGAAAAGCTACAAAAGCAAAGTGGAAATTCAAAGCGGATAGTTCAGCTGCGGCGAGAAATTAACGCAGAGCCGTTATGTGGTAGCTGTAACATTAGCTTTCACAATGCTTCTAGACGGACACGAAAGAAAGAGTCAAAGCCTATTAGAGCAAATGTAGCAGAGTCCTAGGAACGGGACTTAGGTATTGTTTTCACAAACCAGTAGTGTAAAGGAGAGGGAGGAAACACCGAAGCGGGTCCGTTTCGGGCGTAGTAAATAAATAAGTCATAGCAATTGAGAGTAACCTAAAACCAATTATTAGAAGACAACTATAATTTTTAGAATGCTTGCACAAGCAAAGGAAGCACAGGTCACGGTCCAGCGATTAAAAAAGTGACAATATTTGATAAACAGTTGACAATGCTACTGTCCGACAAACTCTTTCACTCTTTCCTTTGATGAACCATTACCTGTGTGACCGGGCTTGCTTCTTGCAGTTTTTACGAACGGAAAGCCTTTCGGGAGGACGAACACAAAATTGTCTATCTGTTTGGCTAATCAACTGGAATACAGTTGTGCTCAATAGAAGTTCCGACCGTGCAATAACGGTTCTGGTCGATAAAGGGTAAGAGCTACGTGTATAAGCGGAACAGGTACTCCACGGAACGGATACGTACTTCCGCAACAAGACAGCACTATGAAAAACACAATTCAGAACAGAAGTCTTCCTACAACTTCAAACCCAACAAGAGAAGTAATTGACTTGAATAATTGCTTATTTTTGGTACGAAACAGACGTTCTCGCGCTGCCGAATTTTTCTGGTGCCCAAACTCTCGATAATGCCGCTTTTTCTGAACCTAGCTGCATGTATTCAAGCAGTTTAGGTGGTGAGCACAGTAATCTATCTTATTAACGCTAATAAGCATTTATCGGGCCAGTTTTTTTAAAAGTGCAACAAATCGGATAACAAGCTGCAAAACTACAGCCCTATAGGTTGAATAACTCACCAGCGGTACCGGAAGCACTGACTTTTTCGCGCTTTAAATAAAAAAACAATGCTGCCGCTAAATGAATGAACTCCGGAGGCTTAAGTCCGATTCACGTTTTAAGCCAATATAAATGTTAACATTTGTACGAGTATTGCTTGTTAGCCCGCTCGATTCAAACAGAAGTTGCGTTCTAGGAGAAACAAGGCATTCATAAAGAAAATATGAGTAGGCTGTCATTGTATTTACTCAAAACACTGGGTGAGGGCTGGTAACAGCACGCAGATGGTTATAAAGGAAACCTTCATTGAATTTGTCTAAAAGAGTGATTCGAATTTGGCTTTAACAGATTACCGCAAAAGGATGTCATTATTCTTGTATCACAGGTACCAGGTGACGCAGTAGCGGGTCCCACCAGGCCACCCCTTTTTGTTTCTCATTAAACTTTTTTCCAAACCATTCTACAAGCTGTCGCTAAGCTCCCTTTTTATAGAGATGGATACGCCACGCCTAATGCCGTGCACGAAGCGATTGCGACCATTACACGTCATATCCCGTTGTCTTCATTATGTTTTGTATCAACTGAAACAACAACGGCAATGGCGATGGTTTCTTTCGTTGCTTTTAATTGTATAACCGAGACAACGAAGATAACCGAGACAATTGTTCAATTGTTATGACAACAGGTAGGCCAACAATACACATTGACTACAGTTACTGCACAGTATATTTATCTCCTTGTTGAATTTCCGGTGCCGAAGTACACGGCGGAGTAAATGGCAGGGATCTTTTTGCTCCTGGGCTGAACGACTGAGCGTGCGACCCATCTGGCTGCCAAGTAATAACCAGAAAAGCTTACACCCATTTTTTTAAGCCCTTTTTCTTAGTTTCGAACACCCTAATTTGTTGCTTTACACCATTCTGTGAAAAAGGATGTTGAGATATTGAGCACCGTTTTTGAAGGTTGTTGAGATGGGAGGGAAGATTTGTTTGGTATTTAATAAAATGTTATAAGTTATGAAACATAACAACTAACACGTGATTAAAACTTTTTTTAAATCCACGTGTTGATTTGTATATTTTCATAGCAACATCCATACCTCCCAAATTAGCGCAAAAATAACTGTTGTTTGCGACAAGCCCACCGACTCGATCGGTACGCTTTCCTCTGCTGGATATAAACGCAAGAAGAGCACATGAATTTTTAAGTGTGTATGCACTCCTTGTATCGCTTGCATGCCATTGGTTTTCTTGCGAAATTAATTTGTGTATCAATTGTAACTTGTGCGTATTGACTGTTTGTGTTGAATGCCTGCTCGCTCCGCCGATTCACATTGCCATACGCATACCTCGGCAAAGTTGGCGCGGCTCACTCAAACTGACTCACAATTTTTTTTTCGAATCACCACTCACTCAAACTCAGACTCAATGCTGAGCAGCACATCTGCGCTCACTCGAACTCAAACTCACATTGAGCTCAAAACTCAGAACTCACTCGGACTCAAACTCAAAATGTACTCAGAACTCAAAATGTACTCAAACTCAAAATGTAATCAAAACTCAAAAATGTACTCAAACTCAAAATGTACTCCAAACTCAATTTGGACTCAAAACTCAAAATGTACTCAAAACTCAAAACGTTACTCAAACTCAAAGTGAACTCAAACTCAAAATGGACTCAAAACGCAAAATGTATTCCAAACTCAAATGAACTCAAAACTCAAAATGGACTCAAAACTCAAAATGTACTCAAACTCAAAGTGAACTCAATACTGAAAATGTACTCAAACCTCAAAATGTACTCAAACTCAAAATGTACTCAAAACTCAAAATGTACTCAAAACTCCAACATGTACTCAACCTCAAAATGGACTCAAAACTCAAAATGTACTCAAAACTCAAAATGAACTCAGAACTCAAATGGGCTGAGAACTCAAATGAATTCAGAACTCACATGGCCTCACAGAGATTGAGACAGTCAGAGAGTGAGAGTGAGAGTTTGAGAGTGTGAGATTGAGAGTGTGAGTGTGAGAGTGAGAGACGAGAGTGTGAGTGACAGTGATAGTGTGAGAGTGAGAGTGTGAGTGTGAGTGAGAGTGAGAGTGAGAGTGAGAGTGAGAGTGAGAGTGAGTGTGAGTGTGAGTGTGAGTGCGAGTGTGAGTGGGAGTGACAGTGAGAGTGAGAGTGAGAGTGTGAGTGTGAGTGTGAGTGTGAGTGAGAGTGAGAGTGAGAGTGTGAATGTGAATGTGAATGTGAATGTGAATGAGAGTGATAGTGAGAGTGAAAGTGTGAGTGTGAGTGTGAGTGTGAGTGAGAGTGAGAGTGAGAGTGAGAGTGAGAGTGTGAGTGTGAGTGTGAGTGTGAGTGTGAGTGAGAGTGAGAGTGAGAGTGAGAGTGTGAGTGCGAGTGAGAGTGTGAGTGTGAGTGTGAGTGTGAGTGAGAGTGTGAGTGAGAGTGAGAATGTGAGTGTGAGTGTGAGTGAGAGTGTGAGTGAGAGTGAGAGTGAGAGTGTGAGTGTGGTGAGTGAGAGTGAGAGTGAGAGTGAGAGTGAGTGTGAGTGTGAGTGTGAGTGAGAGTGAGAGTGTGAGTGTGAGTGTGAGTGTGAGAGTGTGAGTGAGTGTGAGTGTGAGTGAGAGTGAGAGTGTGAGTGTGAGTGTGAGTGTGAGAGTGTGAGTGTGAGTGTGCGAGTGTGAGTGTGCGAGTGTGAGTGTGATAGTGAGGGTGGAGTGTGAGTGTGAGTGTGAGTGTGAGTGAGAGTGCGAGTGCGAGTGAGAGTGAGAGTGAGAGTGTGAGTGTGAGTGTGAGTGTGAGTGAGAGTGAGAGTGTGAGTGTGAGTGTGAGTGTGAGTGTGAGTGTGTGTGTGTGTGTATCTTTTGCTATATACCTTTTGCTATATCCTCATAATTATAATCAGAAAGCATTTTTATATTTGTCCCACGTGATCCCCCTCGACGAGACCTTTAATTTGATACCCCACACACCTTAGGAGGGTCATACAAAATTCATACCAGTCCAAACTAACGATGCCTCTGATGACTGTAACCAGGACGCATTATTTAGGTGTCCGACATAATTCCCCTAACTGGAACCTTCAATTTGACGCCCCACATGCTTCAGCGGCCTCACCTTGAATTTAACCCCATCTATGACTCATATGACCATCTCATGATTCGAACTACGAAGCCTTTTTTTATTTGTACCACGTGATTCCCCTCGTCAAGACCGTAAATTTGATACCCTAACACGCCCTAGCGGGTCACTTCGAATTTACCCCAATATAAGACTCGCCATGACAATCTAATGGTTATAACCAGGAAGCATTTTTGTATTTCTCCCACGTGATTCGGCTCATCAAGACCATTGATTTGATACCCATCACATCCTAGCGGAATTAATTTGAACATTAAACCAATCAATGACTAACCATTCTATCTCATGATATAGCCCTACCACATTTTTGTCCCACGTGATTTTCCATATCGGAACCTTCAATTTGAATGCCCGGACACCAGTGGCATCATTGTGAATTTTAACCTAATTTATGACCCATTTTGACTATGTCATGATAATAATCAGGAAGCACGTGATTACCCTCATCGAGACCTTTAATTTGATACGCCCCCTAGCCTCCTGAACCTGAATTTAACCGAATCTTTGAGTTACCATGACTACGTCATGATATATCCATATCTCATGTTCGTCCCGAATGATTCCCCACATCGGGAACCTTGAATTTGATCCCCACATGCCCTCGCAGCGTCATTTTGATATTTTAACCCAATCTATGACTCATTATGACTGCCTGATGACTAAAATCAGGAAGCATTTTTTTTATTTACCCCGCGTGATTCCGTTAATCCGGACCTTTCATTTCATACCTTACACGCCTTAGCCTCATCAGTTTCACTTTTCACCCAATCTAATGTGGTCATTATTCTGTCTTAAGGGGCGCTGCCCAGTCAATTCAGCTAATTCATTGAAACAGTAGAAAGGACAGCCCCCGCCCCCCATTTCCCCCCGGCTCTCACCTCTTCTTTGTGACCCCTACTATATAAAGCCATTAACAGTAGCAGGCGAACAACCAGCACGCCAGCGCCGCCGTGTGCTTTCCCGTCCACCCTTTCCCACGCTCTTAGTGGATCCGTCAGGAGGAAAAAGTTAAGACAAACCCTTTTTTATGACCTCACCAGTCAATATCACTCACGCGCCCAGCCGCGAAAATTAGGTATACAGCAAGTGCTTATGGCCATAAAAATTCAACAAGAAATTAAAAAAAATCTGACACCAACCTCCCTCCCAACCGATCATGCAGATGGCGATTGGTGCCATACCCGCAGGTAACCTGAATTCCGAGCCCACAGTGACGCATGAAACTTAACAGCCAACCATAGCTGCCTGCTAGGCTACTCATATGTACTCAAACTCCAAATGGACTTAAAACTCCTATGTACTCAGAACTCAAAATGTACTCAAAACTCAATATGTAATCAAACTCAAAATGTACTCAAACTCAAAATGTGCTCAGAACTCAAAATGGACTCAAACTCAAATGGTACTCAGAGCTCAAAATGGACTCAAACTCAAAACGGACTCAAACTCAAAATGTACTCACAACTCAAAATGGACTCAAACTCAAAATGTACTCAGAACTCAAAATGGACTCAAACTCAAATGGACTCAAACTCAAAATGTACTCAGAACTCAAAATGGACTCAAACTCAAAGTGTACTCAGAACTCAAAATGGACTCAAACTCAAAATGGACTCAAACTCAAAATGTACTCAGAACTCATAATGGACTCAACTCAAAATGTACTCAGAACTCAAATGGACTCAAACTCAAATTGTACTCAGAACTCAAAATGGACTCAAATTCAAAATTACTCAGAACTCAAAATGGACTCAAACTCAAAATGTACTTAGAACTCAAAAATGGACTCAAACTCAATCGGACTCAGACTCAGTCGTGATCACTCGGCTCACTCAAACTCACTCAAGCTCAAACTCACCATGCCACACTAGCCTCGCGCTCACTCAAACTCAAAACTCACGCGTGAGTTTGAGTCCAAATGAGTCTGAGTGAGTGGACTCATGAGTGAGTTCGCCGACCTCTGGCCATACGTAGCTGCTGGCCTGGCCACACCCTTATTTTAGGGAATTGAACAACCGTACACCTTTTTTTAAGTGCGAATGCACTTTATAAGCGACCCCAAACCATCCACCGCCGGCGTCGGCGGCGGCGGCGTCGGCGTCCGCAGTGCTCCTCTATAAAGAAACAGCATCCGGCGCCAGGTTTCGATCCGCGGACTTTGCGGCCGCAGCGCGACGCCTACCGACCAAGCCACGGACGCGACGTGATATCAGCGTTAGTGACGCGCTTTATATCTTTAACGCATTCAAACTACGTCGTCAGCGGCGTGCGTTGGCGACTCAGCGGCGTTATAGCGGCTTGATAACTGCGTGGTGTACACGTGATACTACAAACCCGATGGAAGAGATGGAAGAGAAGGCGGCGAGGCGGTGGGCTGCGGGGGCCGAGCGCAAGCGCCGCAAGCGGGCCGACAACCGTGCATTCGCACTTTCACATTCTCCCCCTCGGGGAAATGCGGGGGAATTTTTTTTAAACTGTTCACACGAGACCCATTTTCATCCGTTCACTTTTTCTTCGCCAGAACACCTTTTAAACGTGTTCGCCATGGGCCAATATTCTTACACCCTTTTCTGCCTAAGAGGGTGTAAGAAAGTTTAGTGTGTAGAATTTGCATTTAAAAAATACCAAAAAAATGCGAAGTGCTCGTGAACGAGTGTATCGTGCCACCCGCCCAGCGTCCCAGCACGTGCAGTGGCTTTAGCAAAACAGAAACAGTGCTGACAAAGCTGTTCTTTGCTCTAAAATTGTCACGAGTATGATTGTTTGATCATGCATGACATGTAACATCTGCTTATTCTATTGAAGACTGGCTATATCTTTATGTGAACTCATTCAATCTGATTCGTAAGCTATTTTATTGTTGAAATTTTGAGTTGAGTAGGACTTTGTGACTATTATATCTTGGGCCGAAGATTTGCTTTTTGAAGCTTTTTAATTCTCTGTTCTACCTAAGAAGGTATGGTGAACGTGTCATTGCTTACCTAATATCCTATCAACTTTCGAGATGCGTTGCAGCATTTTCTCTGAGACGGGTGCGGGCTCTTTGAAGGTGCAGAATATTCTGTAAAAGTAGTCGGCGAAGGCGAAAGCTACTACCCCACTGTCGCAGGCAAGAACGCCGTTGTGGTCAACCTCTCTAATGTTTTCTGAGCAACGCGCTCCCTCTCGATGACCCGAAATAGTTTTAACGGTTGTGCCTCGTACTCAACCTGCATTTCTCGACTGCGAACGAGGGCTCCCAAGTAGCGCCGCTCCAGTTCTTTCCGTAATTCTTGTTTCGCCAATTGGATGACCCTCTGGAATTCTCCTGGCTGTTCGTCTCCGACGACCTCGATGAGCCCGTGAAGGGTTTCTAAAAGGTTGCGCTCCTTGCTTCTACTTTCAGCAGCCTCGATTTTGCACTGGAGAACGCATCAGCACACATTCGTAGTAGTATGACGTCCTTATTTACATATTCCGTCGTTGCTTTGTGGCGTGCTACAAGGAGTCATCACTATATACATCGATATCGCCGTGGTCCTCCTGTCAGGCATTATATGCGTGGTAGCGCTTGGCAACAGCACTGGAGTTATTTTTTGCTAAAGCAACTGCACGTGCCGGGGACGCTTGGCGGTTACCGCGAGGGGCACGCTCACGCGTGCTGCGCCTTTTCTAAATATTTGTTTCTGCAACACAGAACTTACGCCTTGTACAACAGCTTCGCTGTTTAAACGCGGACATTGCGCTGGGCCTAAAGCGTGGTCTGGGCGATAGCGGGCCAGAACAAGAAATGAGCGTGTGGAAGGATGGTTGGATAAAGTATTTTAGGAAGGCGGGCGGAGTGCGCGCTGGGAACGGTTGATAGTGCTAGCTAGAGGAACGAGTTTCCGAGGATTCAGTCAAGCAGCTGGTCAAGGGGAAATGGGTGCAGCTACACCGGCCAAGAAATCGTTCAAGTGTGCTTGAGAATAATCATCTGGGATAGTTCAAACCGTTTGCCATTATTGTTGCGGTACAATGGGAGAGCGCAAGTTTAAAATTTCATGAGACACAAGCTTGATAAAAAGCATTTATCGTTTCTACAAAGACAATTTTAACCTGGTGAAACTAAGCGTAACAACAAAACAACTGCGCATAAAAATACTTTTGCACTCCCTTACTTGTATGCGAAGTAAGGTAAAACTATTTTGTGTTTAAAAATAAAAAATAATACAAAATACAGTTATTTAAACTTTTAGCTTTTCGAAGTAACCAGACAACTTTATTACTTGTGGGTTATTTTACTTCGTTTCGCACTTAGCCTATTTCTTAAATGTTTAATGTCTTTGAAGCATTTCGTGCGTGGGTTGGTATCTGTGATTGGAGATTCAGGTCGTTCTTCTAATTTCAATGGCCGGTTAGGGGTCAATGTAGCTATTATCTACCTGGGACACTGCTAGTTGCGATAAGCGTGAGCGTCTGAAATCTCTGCTCGAAGAACCCGCGTTTGGCACCAAAGAAAATCGTTGGCAAACAAAATTTCACGTTGTGGTCCTAGCGATCGCGAACCAGAAATCACGTGAGGAAAAGAGAATCAGAAGGGTGAGGGGAGGGTTGGAGAAGGCGCTGCGAGAAAGAACGACCCCGGGCTCTTTCAAAAAAATATGCAGTTACATAGCTCGGCTATGCCAGGATATACGTAGCCCGAGCTAAGGTTCAGCTGGTTTTTCTTAGCTTTTTCGTTTTCTAGGATTAGTGTGATTATCATGCTTACAGCTGCTTCAAGGACACTCACAGAGTGTATGCGTTATCTGACGCATGTATATTTATCAAGCGGCTCCGGCGCAGTGTCACCAATCTCACCAGAGCCAAGCTGGCTCCACAGGCGCACGTCGGTGTTGTTGCGACGCACGAGCCATAGGTTCCACAACCGGCACCCCTCGCGTGATCATCAAGTGGACCGGGCCGCCACGTGCGGAACGGAGATCGGTGAAGACGCTGGGCGCGTGGGGTGCGTAGAGACGCCGGGCAGCGAGCAACGTTTCGTGTGCCATTTGACGTCACTGCTCCTCGCGCATGCGCAGCACGGTTCTCCAGGAGCTGCTGGAAATTGCTCAACCTCGGCCAGTGTAGCTCACGCTACAAAAGACAACACTTTCGGTCATTATCAGTGCTGGCCCTTGCCTCACGAGTCATTGGACTAGCCTTTAGAGGTGAAGGATCCAGAGGGGGTAAACAGTTAGCTCGTGGTGATGGAGGGCGAGTGGAACAATTTGCCGAGGGAGGTAGAGAAGTGGTGCTGGTGAATTCACGATGGGCGTCTCACACAACGGTCCACAGAAAGTTGAAGGGCCCTGCTTTTAAAACGATGCCGAATTTGTTACCGGTGGTGTGTGTCACTACGCTATAAAACAGCGGACAGTGTGGGGTTTGTGCCTGGGTTAAACGGACAGACAACCGATTTTTGTCGCGCATATGTTCTCTAGCTCATATGAAAGCCAGCGTTTTATATAGCCCGGTAAACACAAGCAATTTCTAAAGAAACTGCAGGAAATCATTTTATTTTCAGCAAACTTCCTGAAATCGGAAAGGTGGCGGTTCGTAGTGTCTAAACTTGACACTACAATATGTTTTCCTGTCACGTGACCTGTAAACCTAGCAGCTTCTGTAAATGCTGAAACGTTTATTTAGGTATTGGAAACCTTTCAATACAAGTACTTGTGCAAGGTTAATTTGTATATGTTTTGTAAACATTACTTTAAAAATTTTAAAAACACGCCGCCCACTGCTCTCTGTGTGACTAACTGAGCCTCCATGTCCGCAACCAACAGCAGCGTTCAGTAAACAGACCCAGTGAAGGAGCTTTGACGATTCTGCTGAGTCAGGGGCATTTGTTCTGCCAGAATATTTGATTTCAGTTTGCAAATACGCCAACGGCAGCTTTAAAAAAAAATGTCGCGCCCGGGGAGAATCGAACTTCCAACCTGCACAAGTGAAGCCAGATTCTACCTATCGTGTATCCCAACAGATGGCGCATTCGTGCAAAATAGACCATTGCATTAAAAACACATAGGAAAACGAAAGCCTGTGATTCAAATGTTTTAGCTGGGGCAAGTTTTTAAATATCGTTTTCAATTTCACATACAAACAAAATTATGTTGCCAAGCTACTCTATGTCATGGTTACCAGCATTATTTTTGGGAGGGACACATACGGCTCCTAGATCTACAAATTTCGATTTAAAAAGTCCTAAGGCGCTATCAGTAAAATCAATTCTCGTGGAGGTGCTTTAAATGATGCCCTTTCATTTGGGATAGAGAATATATACTCGACAAATATTGCTTGTCTGTCCCTTTATGGATTTTAGGCCACATGTTCGCTTCGAGGTATTACAAAGTGCTTGAAGTGCAACCTCAGTTTTTCAGACACAGACAGGCAGACAGACAGACCGACAGACCGACAGACAGACAGAGAGAAACACATTTCCCGCTTGGGTAGCTCAAAAATAATAATGTCGTTCGAAGTAACCTTCCAGAGCATCCTCATTGAGAACGCCGGACGGACGTTACATCAGTTTCGCGAATTTGTAGCTCGTCGGAATGATTCTCAAACCACGCAACCACCCCATTAATCTGACGTTTTCCGTTAGTGCCCACGGCGCCAAAAACCTAAGCCAAACGTCGCTAGCCAGAGGTGTTAATTTTGGCGTCAACCAATCTTCTTAGCATCGGCACCTCTCCCATTCGAGTTGAGGAGGCTCAGTTTTGTGCATGCTAATGCTTCGCTCACACGTATGCAAAAGACGGGCATGTGATGGCGAAGGGTCTGTCAACAGGCTCATTGGAAGTGATGCACACGAGGTACCCAGGACGTTTTGCTGGAGCGATTTTGCCAGCTAGTCTTCATGATCCGAAAACTCCAATATGCGGCACGCTGGACATTGTCATTGTATCCATCAGGCTGAGCCTATCGTTCTTGCGGTCTATTCAGTCAGCTAAGCACGCGCAATTTACTCAGCCAAACAGAGCACATACTAGAAAGACATCAGCGGGGTTCAAACAACCCTCGCTACTGAATGTGTGCCGCCAAAAAAATTATTTATTTATTTATTTATTTATTTATACTGCAGTTCCCTGGAGGCATTTTAACATTTGGGTTGAAATGAAAAACAGTATATAATATCAGGCAAAAAGACGGAACCATCGCTCGCGTTTCACATATTAGGCATATGTATACCCCAAGGGAAGCAATGAAACATCACTTAAGTTTTACAAACGCAAGGAAACGTAATGCAAACAAGCAGTTGAAACATGTCTCGCATTGTGGGCACTCCTTTTCCAGGAGTCAAACAAACTCTGCCCTCTCCCCCACTTCATCGGTTATCATACTCCTACCATCCCGGATATCTGCAGTGGTGATGCACCTGGAAAAGCGACACTATACATCATTAGAAGTGTTCCTCAAACACCAATCAACTATCAGAAAAGGTGTAACCAACATCAGGAGGTGGTTGCGGTTTTAACACGCCCAGCCAAAACACCCCTCCTTGTGTCCTTTTATGGAAGGACAGGCAGAGCCACGCCTTAACCTAGGTTGGCTCCACCACCTTAGGGCAACGAACCCAGGCACTCCCATACTCGTAGGAGGAGACTTTAACGCCCCACACACTTTGTCTGGATACGAGCACGACACTAAAAGAGGAGTACAAGTTCACGACACATTCACGGACATGAACTTTTCCTTGCTTAACTCTACCGCACCTACCATCCCTTCAACTCGGTCTCATGCACCGGACCTTACGTGGTGGCTTGGCCCCGGGAAACCCTTCTTGGAATCCGGAGCCAGATGCTTGGGGAAGCGACCATTCGCCAATTTTGGTTGGCCTGCACGCGAAAAAGTTGCAAAAGCTTCGTCGCCAGGTCAGAATTGTTTCACTGGGACAAGGTCCGCTCTGATGAACGAGCTTTTTCGCTAACTACGGAGAACCTCATTTCTACGCTGCAGTCCGTCCTCACAGACTGCACTATAGATTCAACAGTGAATGAGGATCAGCCGACGCCCGATATGCACCTCTTTAAACTGTGGGCAGAGCGCCGCCGAGCAGAGCTCCATGCTAATCGCCACCCGACGCAACTCTACGCTCGTGTCACGGCAAACCGTATCGCAGCACAAGCTTCGACGCTACGAGAAGCAGTTGTCACGACGCCGGTGGAATGACTGGTGCGCTGGTCTTGGCTCTGGTACTGGAAACAAGGCCTTATGGCGAACCTTCCACGCCATGGAGCGGGGTGGCAGCGTGATGGATCCATCAGCTAGCATTCGCCTAGCTCTCAACATCAGGCCAGAGGAGTTTGCGCACAGAGAGGCCATCAGTTTCTTTCCGAACTACCGACAACCTCCGGCCGCCCTTCCCTGTGTTGATGTATAGGACGTCTCAGGAATAACCGACCCATTTACGATGGTCGAGCTCATCGCGGCCATTGAAGAATCTAAGGCCGCACTCGTCTCCAGGGTATGATGAAATCCCATATGAGCTGTTCAAGAACTTGGAGGGGGAGGCTTGGAAGCACTACTGTACTCATTGAATGATGAATGGGCTAAAGGTGTCATTCCACCCGAGTGGAAACACTCAGTGGTAATGCCAATCCCCAAGCCGGGAAAACCTCTCACTGGTATTAGTGCACTTCGCCGGATTTCCTTGACAGCTACAATATGCAAGATATTTGAACGAATAGTGGCCACTCGGTTATCCTGGTGGCTGGAGCACAATTGAAAATATCATCCCGCTCAGATCGGATTCAGACAGCACCTGGGTACCGAGGACGGCCTGTCTGTTCTGGCTGACGATATTTTGCATGTTTCACCTCACAGCCACCTTGTGCGCACTGTGGTTGCTACCGACATTGCCAAGGCTTATGACAACGTGGAACAGAAAACAATACTTAGAAACATGGAGTTTTTGGTTGTTCCACTACATGTCACCAAAGTTGTACACTCCTTCTTGTGCTCAAGGACGTTTTCAGTACGAGTGGACGGAAAGCCCGTTGGCCTGTTCGAATCTAACCATGGGGTACCGCAAGGCTCCGTGCTAGCGCCTCTACTGTTTAACATTGGCATGGAAGCTGCAAGACATCCCTTGTGTGAAATTTCTCATCTACGCTGACGATGTCACACTATGGTCTACAAACCGAGACCTCGGCCTGCAGTGTCGTCATATGCAGCAAGCCCTGGATGTTTTCCATGCCTTTGCGCAATCAGCCGGCCTGGAAATTTCCGCTGAGAAGTCTGGCTATGTACAAGTGGCTAATAAGGCGGGGAGAAAGTTAGCCTCCAAGGCTAACTGTCAACTTAAGATTGGTTCAGCCGCAATACCAGCCAAGGAAGAGCTGCGGGTGCTGGGACTTCAGATCCACCTGTCGGGTTCAGGTATCCATTGGCTCCGAAAGGCGCGGAAAGACTCCTCGACGACCTTGCACTTGATCCGCAGGATTGCCACGCGGAGTGGAGGAGCCCGCACGGAAGTGGCTCGGCGACTTGTACGCGCTGTTCTACAGCCGCGCTTACTCTACCAGGCGCAGTTTCACAGACTGACAGCACAAGAATGGGCGAGGCTTGAGGCTATCAACAGAGAGGACATGCAAAACATCACGGCACTTCCTCGTCTCACTCCGATTCCTATCTTACAGGAGCACGCTCAGCTCAATAGTATCACAGAGCTTGTAAATCAGCGTGAAGAAGCAAGAAAAGCTCAAGCGTTTTTACATACCTATGGTCGGAGCTCTCCATTCGTATTTCTGTAAAGAGCCTCCCGTGACTTCAACCATAGACGACCTTCCACCATGGCGCTATACAGCAATAACAACCAACAAGACAACGAAGCTTTGTCGCCGTGAACAGCCAGCGCCAACCTAAGATACTACAGTTCCTGAAGGTTACTGTGTATTTTACACAGACGCAGCCCTTCTCCCGCACGGAGGACCGGCCGCTTTCGTCAGTTCCACACAGTCAGCACTGAAAGGCTCGCGCTGTTATTCCACCGACATGCCAGACCCGCTGCTACTGGAACTCCAGGCTGTATATGACGCAATCAAAGCGGCAAGTGCCCTCCCTAACCTCAAAGAGGCGCATATATACATAGACACACTCAGTGCTGTGAAGCACCTAAAGCAAGTGAAAAAAACTCCCCTGATTTGCCAGCACATTCACAGCCTCCACATGACAGCACAGCTAATGGTACGCGTACATTGGCTACAGGCGCACGGTAACAATTTTTTCAACCAATTAGCGGACAATCTTTCGCACTCTCCGGCCCCACCTTAATCTGAATCAGCCCCTAGCCTTCTTGCTACTGATCCACGCTCCCGCCTTTTAGCCATGAAATCTCTTCTGAGAAGGGACACACGTGCCCTAATTCCCCCGTGTGTCTGCTCCCTCCCCCCTAATCTTTCCCGGGTGGAGGAAGTTTCTCTGATGAGGCTTCGGGCTGGGGTGGCTCTCACACCTTCAGTCACCTGGATTTGGAGACCCACACCCGAAGACCCAGAAACATGTCCCAAGTGTCCGGCTTCGGCGGCTGAAACTGATGTCAATCATCTCTTGTGGACGTGCACAGGAACCAGAACAGCTCGGGACAGTGCGCTAAGGGTGGTTGGTCTTCGGTGGGATAAACCGGGGGACTTCAACGGGTGGGTGCACGAAGAGCGCTACTGCAGGTGGCTGGTGAACTTTTTACACGAGACCGGACTCCATGCCTACCTTTAGACTTGTACAGGGTCATCAATTTCCTGACTAGCTGTGCTTTTGTTCCCGGTATTTTTATTCTATTTAATGTGTTATCTTTTTTTTATATGCCGCATGGCAAAAATGCGAATTAAAAAAAAGTCTCGCATTTACGAAAAGAAAACAAAGCGAATATTCAAGCAAGATTACTGCTCTTTTATTCCAGGCCAGCAGCAAAGGATGCTAAAGAGTGTTTATTTACGTGCGCTTTCGCAATTTAAATGGTTTTATCTACCATTCTTAGCGCTAC
Organism: Haemaphysalis longicornis; assembly: GCA_013339765.2. Taxonomy (NCBI): domain Eukaryota; kingdom Metazoa; phylum Arthropoda; class Arachnida; order Ixodida; family Ixodidae; genus Haemaphysalis; species Haemaphysalis longicornis. The sequence continues at coordinate 28,610,014 of CM023452.1, read as the reverse complement.
AATATGAATACGCGTTACATTTACCCGAAAACCGGTCCTTCTGCATCTTCATAAGCGCTGCCTATCAGACATTCCCTTTCGCTTTTTCCGGCTTCGGCAAATCCCGGGGATGTGCATGATACGTCGTCGGTTCTAGTGCGGGAAATGAGCTTGTTAGCTGCATGACCATTCTCTTTTTACTAGTTACGTAGCTTATTTTAGCGAAGTTTCTTTTGAAAGTGGCGGCAGTATGAATGTAACGAAGATACTGCGGGAATGAACTGAACGCATGGTTAATCTGCATGGCCACGTTAAAGTAGCTACCGAATCCGTTTATTGCTGCAACAGAAAGGAAGCCGACGAATGGCCGCTGCACCGCTATATACATGATTGCTGTGGCAGCAGACAAAAGTATTTAAGTACATGGATTGGTTTTCAGTAGTCTTCTATTTCAGCACGTTAAAATTGTTCCCGTACAAATGGTAGATACGATTTGAGAAGAATGTAGCGAATAACAATTTCAAAGTTCTAAGAAGTTCGACTTTGAACTTTGACTTTGACTCGGGTTCATTGGAAGAAAGGTATGCGCATTTACCACATTCCTAATAAGAAAAGGGCCTTGATTTTTTTAGTCGGCTTTGGAGACGCCTACCTTTACTCACATGGTGGCATCTGAAGAAATGGATACTTTATTTGGAAGGGCTCGGTACTAGAGAAACCTTTTCCTTTCACAACCAACTGTACCCCTTTACAGGGGAGTATCAGGATAAATAAATATATTACTAACTTTGATAATGCGAGCTTTTATTGCTCATTGCCACAATTCGTTCCATAGACGTTTTACGTCATTTCCCTTCGGTTGTTAAAAATAAAAATACGTTAACATCCTACCAAGACACCGTTATGGTGACTACAATATAAGAATAATAATAGCTGTGTCCTGTGCCGCATATTCTTCGCGCGGTTGAATTGAGGCCCAAGTGCGGAGGCGTCCTCGACTAAGGACTCTTGCATACGCCATATCTAAAAGCTTGAACGCAGCTGTTGTCCACGAAACATGTAGTATGTCGGGAGCGCCGCAAATTTTGAAATAACTGCACTATTCTGCAGAGAGGTAGGTTGGATAATCCCAGACATTGTATATTTTTAATTGTGTATTCGCATTATTTGATCACCCGACAGCTTTCGGAAGACTGATAACAACGACGATTGTCTACAACAACTGCAGATGGTGTGCAGGGACCTCAGTAATGTTGCAGACGATTTAAATTGACAAAAATTAGAGCAGTTCCACTCAACATGAAAGCTGTCCGAAGTACAGTGCAGTGAAATTTTAACGTTAAAATATTTAGCAAAACAAGGCACAAGACGAATTACACATCTACACTAATTTAGCTGTCCGTGAAAACGCAGCGGGTTTCACCTGGAGATGCTCCGATTTGCCCATGCTTACTGTATCACGGCAAATTTCCAATGTGTACGGTCTTGTTGATGAAGCTTAACTCTTCGGCTTCCTCGGAGCTTTACAACCACATACAAATTGTGTTTCTAATTTTCCCTCTCGGAAATATCGCATTATCACCGACTCACACGTTGCACTTCGGGAACTAAATCAACCGTTTTTACCGAATTCAACAGCCACTGCAATACTTGGAACTATTCAAGAGTTACGCTGCGAAAATGTTCAAATCGGCATAGCCTGCACGCCGGCTTACGCCCTAGGGAGACAGGTAACCATATCGCACATACTGCTCTCCAAGAGTGTATCTTCAACCCTCGCACGGCTGCCTCTTCGGTCCCGCCACATAAGAAGCCTGCTCCTCCACAGCCGGATGAAACCCCTTCTATTTGGCCCCAGCAACCAACAATGGCTAGGTGATAAGAAGAAACAGCTGTTGACGCATCGCCACCAGGATTACGTTTCTACTCTCAATTGCGCGAATATACAATTGGAAGTATTTCCTAGTAGGGTCTACGCGAACTCTGCCTATACTCCGGATATCATCGTAAAATTGTCTCATTCACATTGTGACACTCCCTCAAAATGTCCATTTTGTCAATCACACACTGAACCTACCGTTTTTCATTTGATATGGGTATCCCCTGACTTTGTTTGGGGAATCGAACAAGTCTTCGCCTCACATGCCCTCCCAAATGATGTGCAAGAACACACTAAGTGTTCGGAAATACACCACCTTATTTGAAGAAATTGTGTGTTTTCACTATATAATGGTCTCTATAAGGTTGTCTGATACGCGAACGAGGATCCCATCTTTAGAGTGCCCTTTGGAAGGTCCTCTAACTGTTGCCCAGTTTGTGCATATCCACTGTACTGCGCTTCAATGTGTTTTTTAAACTCAAGGGAACTACGCAAGAACTGAATACTATCACTTTTCGATAACCTGTAGGCCCTCTACCCCCACCCTTCTTTCCTTTTTCCCGCAGGGTTCTTGCCTCTTTCTCATTAAAGCCTATCAATCAATCAACCAATTCGCCATACGGCCTGTGGCGCAGTCCCTCATGTTCTTCCCCTCTCTGTCTCACTCCTACCCCTGCTGAATTAAACAGAGGTTCGTTCGAATCAAATAAATTTTCCCGCCTTCGCAGGGCTTGCGAGCTTGCTCCTGGGACCGCTCCAATCCTTTTCTTTAACTTCTGTTTGTAGTTCTGTTCACTTTGCGCATGCTTTGATCGCACACGGGATGGAGCCTTTCTGCGCCATTCAGAAGCGTTGTTTAAAGAGTAGCTCTTGTGATGACCGATGTGTTTGCGGCCCTCATCAGAAATACTACAGGAGAAGTTATTCCGCGAGATGTCGGACTCGTCAGCATGCGTCTTACCAGGAGCGCCCTGCGTCGCCCAGGCTTGCGCGTGGGCCTCGCAAAAATATACCAAGGAAGCAGTTCGCATGCATCCGCGCTTCAAGAGGAAAGCTCAAGGCTGCATGCGCAACAGTCGCGCAGTTCGCAAAGCTGATTGCCGCCGGTTCTAGCCCGTGCCGACGTCTTCCACAAAGGAGAAATGTGAAAGCCGGCTGACAAAACGATCCACGACTCACCAGTCATGCATGACGAAAACGGAGACATTGAAGGATATGACCGATGACTACTACTAGCATAGTGAAAAGCGATGGTGGAAACATATAACATTAATGCCATGCGTGGTGGTTGTGTCCTTTAAGTGCTTACAGTGCAAGGAAATCATCCAGATTCGCTATGAGTTCAAGCCGTGCGCGACGTAGTGCAAGCTAGGCCAATATTTTTCTTCAGCGGCCATTTTTGCGCTTGCTATTGTAAAAACCAACCCAATTATCATTTTTAACCAAGTCCATGCGGCACCTGGGGGTAATTATATTTTGCCTGAAATATGCCTGCACTTTACGTTTCCGCTCATATTGGGGATATGTACAAGTGCCAGCAAGTTACAGGTGTTTGAAAGGCTTCTCCAATATCTAACCTCTCCGTTCAGGTATAGTCTTAAACTTTTGGTCGGAAGGCTGAATCACCGAACAAGCGGGCCATCTTTCGAAGCAGCTGTTGAATGGTACGACGACAGGGGACTCTTTGGTGCGTGACGCAGTGTGGCTGCAGTGGCAAGATAGCGTCATCGCGAACGAGCTACGACGACAACGGGACCCTAAAGTGTTCTGCACATAATAAAAACTCACGTCTACTGTGTGGGATTGACCCTACGCGCTACACTACCTGCTTTCCGCATCCTTCAGGGTTGGGAGCGCGTTCTGTCCAGCTAACGGTGCGAGGACCGGGAGTGCCTCATCGCTCGCGTCAGGCTGCTTCGCTGGTCGGGGCTCTCTGGAATAAGAAAGCCAATTCTGATTCCATGTCCCCCCTTCCTGTGGAACGGTGACCATAGCGAAAGTGCAGTATTCCTTTTCGGGTAAGCTCTAAAGGACCATTTTTTTTCGGAATGATAACTTTCAATTTACATGAATAAATATCCTTACAAGTTACATGAAAAGACGACATATAATAGGCAAAGGCACGAGAGGACAGCGATGGGGTTACTGATCACACATAAATATACCGTAAAAATATCTCCCTGAGGACGAAACCTTGTAGCGGGACACATCTCTCACAGGTTCATAGGAAACGAAATTGCAGTAACACGTGTGGACACTACAATATTCAAAGTCCAGAAATGGCCTGACAAAAAGGACATCAAAAGTAAAGAAGCAACAAACAAAAAATGCGCATGGTAGATAAACTATCTCATGCTCTATTTGGTGTTTACTCCTCAGACAACTATTCCTTTCCTATAGCATGGCTCCCAGGCAGATGGTCTCCTTTGTCTTAAAGGAGATCGCCGTCTGACAACACTCCTCCAATGCCTCGCGCAGTTCTTGGTCAGATTACGATCCCTCAACTCACCTGTGGTCCTGTTGAGTTTGTTAAGAAGGTGATGCCATGCAAGTGTAGGGCTTACAGCGCCCTCAACCGTGTCGACGCGTGCCAACCTGAAGGAGTGGAGGGCAGGACGAGATCCCATTCATGAAGGACTGGAATATCTGCATCAGCACTTAACGTCCTGAGGCTCGACCAGTATACTTGCCAGCGCGTGCCAAGATTGTATTTCTTCCCAAACGTAGTGGGCAGTGTATCATGCCAGCAAGACGTGCTCAGGCGTCTCCGTTTTACCGCACAGGATGCAGCATACATAGTAAGGCATATATCTTTCCCGAGTGTCCTGCCACGAAAGAAAAAATATTTAGGCCCGGTGGGCACAGGTAGGGCTCGCACACCTCTCAATTCAAGCGTGCCTGCGGGCTCTCGGAAGGTTGCCGATAAATCGGTGGAATGACTTTTAAGGAGCTCCCATAAAGCCTTCGTGTCTTAGGGTGAGGAGGTATGTGAACCGGTGTGACTCATACCGTGGTTAAGGCCATCTCACGTGGCTAACCACCTGGTTAGGTGTACGGAACCACGGAACTTTAAAGCCGAGCGATGGACATAGTCCGGCTGGTCACGTAATTAGGAGAAGCACTGTACAATCCGCTTGCGCTGTACGTTCACGAGGCTCACAGCTCGTTGCTCCAGACCCCAAAATAGGTTGGAGCGACGCATGGCTTCATGTTAAATGTCAGAGGAGGGCGGCCCATAACCGGTAAAGTTTGCTTATTTATGTGCCATCGATTTTAGTGATGCCTGTTCCATACCACAGGGCACGGTACCCCTTGGTGTTGGTGATATGTGCACTTAAAAAAATGACGATAGGTGGCAGCCGCCAGTTTGCCCGCCAACTCGGCCCACACGCATTCCCTAGGTCGACATTTGCGCGAGGTAACTGCCGACAGTCTCCTTCCAATCCATGTCGACAAGGTGTGGGGGTTTCTGCCATCTTTGCTTGCAGAGCTCACAGCCATCCGGGATAGCCTACAGGCACTAACTCTGGCCCTACAGAGCCCCAGAAGGTTCCATCCTGCAACTTTATACGAACTCTAAGGAGGCGATACGGGATTTACGCCGAGTATCAACAATTACACTATTTCAAGCGACATCCACACCCCACTAGAAATGTACCCCCGTTCCTCTCAGGCTCTTGTGTGTTCGGCGGAATACGGTCCCCGCTCACGCTGCAACGGATAGGCCTTGTCACCCTAAGTCTATTCCTCGGCCGCTGCCAATGCTAACAACCCGTCCACTCGATCACTTTCTTCAATAGAAAGACGATCTGCGCCGTGCTCCACGTGCCCTCATCATACCGTATGTAACCGACCTCCCCAGCAGACCTGCTCGCTGGGAAGTGATTTCGCCGCGCACGCTTCGCGTGGGAGTGGCGTTTTCAATTGCTGCGACCCGGGCGTGGCCCCATGGTACCATCCCGGTTCGATGCAACCTGCACTTCTGCACAACTCCTGCCGAACGAGCTGATGCGGATCGTCTAATATGGGCTTGTGCTTAACTGGACTCAGCCGGAAATCGACACCTGAGAGGCACAGGCCTCCATCACGGAGCACCCTCCCGAGCTACAGTTGTCGCTTTTGGGATACCACCACTGCTCCCTTCTTTCCTTCCTCCCAAACACGGATGCCCGCCTCTGTCTACAGATAGGCCATCTTTATCCCAACGAGCGTTCTGCCGCAAAAGAAAAGGTGTAGAGGGTTTTAAACAAACTGTCCACGTCAAGATCCTTCTGACTTGGCCATGTATATTTCTGCCCCCGAGAAGTGGCAGAAACGGCCAGCCAGCTCAACTACCTCAATTGCCTGCACCGATGGTGCGCAAAAGAAGGCCACATCATCCGCATAGGTCAAAACTTGCAATTCCTCTTCCCCGAGGGCAAGGCTTCTACATCCGACAGACTGGCTCGATGTACAGGGCGAGAAGCCTTGGCGACATGGGCCATCCCTGACGCACCGATCTGTGAACTGAAATTGGGAGTCGAGGCGGACCATTTAAGACAAGGCTGGTAGTAATGTCTTTGTAACAAGTCTTTATCTATTCGAGTTTTATGCCCCCAATCCTTTAGTGATGCAGAACCGTAAGCAGGCAGGGGTGGTTTACTTGGCCCTTCTTTAATGATTAAATTATTCCACGCGATCCTCATCCGGTGTAAGTTGATGATAGAGCAGCCCTTGAGGCCACAGGTCTGATGATTCCCTACCACGCCTCGCAGTGCCGCCGCAACTCGCTTGCCCATAATGTTTGCGGGTATTTTGTAGTCAGGTGACAGTAGCGCGGTGGGGCAGAAATCATTCACGTCTAGGAAGATTCTCTTAAAACTTTTGTTTGCTATTAGGACCAGATGACTCCACGCAAGTATAGTGGAAGAAAGTTTTCCTCCTGTATACCTTCAAAGACACTCGCGAGGATGGGGCTACGTTCTTTGCTAAAAGTCGAGTGGAACTCTGCGGCAGTTCCACCTACTCCCGGGATTGGTTTTCTGCAGATTTGTAATTTTCTGATGCACTTAAGAGGGTGTTATGGCCGTGTTTTTTGGTTTCCTCATATGCTCTGACATTTTAGGGATGTGTGGCAGTATTTCCTCCAGAAGAGTTCCATCTATTTGTCGGTGCTGTACAGTCTGCGAAAGTAGTTTGCGAAGGCTGAAGCTACTTCCCCTGTCCCGGAGGAAAGTACGCCGTTGTGTTGAACCATGGTGACCTTTTTTTTACTAACGTGCTTACTCTTAAAGGCCCGAAAACGTTTTGACAGTTGTGTTTCCTACTCAACATGCATTTCCCAACGGCGGACTAGGGCTCCCCAGTATTGCGGCTTCTGTTCTTTCCTTTTTTCTTGTTTTTTGGAATTCGATGTCCGTCTGTAATTCTTCCAGCTGTTGGACAAGGGTTGGAGAAATAATTTGAGGGGGGCAGATGCTTCACGCTGCCTGAAAGGTTGATAGGTCTGGCTAGCGTAACAAGACTCCACACGTGCTGTGTAAGCGCCTGGTCAAACGGTGATGGGAGTAGCGTCAAATGTCAACACAACTGTCAACTGCAGGGCAAGAGGTGGGTCAACTTTTCGGGTACCATGCATTTTTGGGGTACCATGCATCAAAACAACTTCGCAAATGTAACGTTTCACCTGCTCTTTAAAATAGAAGCTAAGTTTTGCGGACACAATTTAATGTTGCAGAATTAAAACATAACAAAACAAAGTTAAGAATAAAATTCTTTGCTTGCTTTTAAAAAAATGGAAGTGTTTTGTTAAAAAAGAAATTGAATTGCTTTAAAAATCTAAATTGCATTATATTGTTTTTATTTAGGAAATACCCAGTGCTAGGTTGATAGGGTTTTAAGCAGTGTTGTACGGAACGGCGTTACAAGGAACGGCGTTCCTGGAACTAGTTCCTTTTTGGAGGAACGGAGGAACGCCACTGTTCCATTAAGGGTCGGTGGAACTGTAGCGGTAACTCGTTACGTTTCTGAAGGAACGGCATGAACGGCGTTCCTCCCGTTTATCGCTAGGATTTGGCTGTTTTTGATGCCAAGGATCGAGTACAAAAATCCACAAAGTGCTACTGCGTTTCTCTTCCTATAAGATGGTCAGTTAGCCTGCCGTTCAGCCTCACGTGCTTCCTCGAAAGAGAAATTCAGAAGAAAAAAATCAGAGCCCTTCCACCCTGTGAAGAGGGATGGCCAGCAAAGCTGCGGTGCCGAGCCTCAACGTGAGGTTTGACTGGGTCGTAGTCCAAGGGGTGCACGAAGCAAAACACGTTTGTTTGGAATTTGCGATTGAGCATTGTTCCTGGTTATGAACTGAAGGTCCAGTCCTGTCCAGTGACTGCTCCTCGCGCATGCTCATCACCCCTGTTCACGAGCTACGTGACACGGTTATCAAGCGGCTCGGACGCAGCGTCAGACTTGTGAAGAGATTTTCAAAAAAACTGTGTTAGCTGTGCGCCTATAACCGTGGAACCTTGACAAACAAACAATGCATACCCGTTTCGTCGTTCGATATCGCCAAATAGGTAAATAAATGCAGTTACGGTTTCACCTTGGCTTTCCTCCTCAACTCGTGAATTGACGTTTCAGTAAGTCAGTAAGAAGCCAATCATAGTTCTCCCTCGTCTGCACGATATGTCGGCATAGAGCGGCTTGCAAACGGTCAGATAAAGCTACAACATCGGCACCATGATGAAACTCGCCCTGCAACTGAACGGGAGACGTCTGATCTCTGATACGGCTGATCAACATTGTGGAACTTTCAGTCAACAACACCGGCGAGTGGCGCAGGCAGAAGTAACAACGTTTAATCTAAACTGGGCATTCGTAAACTGTTTACGCTATTTTCCACGAGTCTAAACTGTCGTTTTGCTAGCCGATATTCTTGCCCAAGTTTGCCGAAGTCTCTCTCACGTAGCCTGTAATGTGAGTTGCGCGAACGTGAAACATCTGACTTGACGAGGTGCATGACCGAACGCTTAAAATGAGTTTATTACATAAACACGTTTATCGAAGAAACTTTGAATAGTCGGAACTTAAAACCAATCCATCATTCTTTCATCAAGCGCAAAAATAACTAGCGAGAAGCAGCGATACAGCGCCGAGTCGCCGAGTCCCAACATCACGCAGTTCGACGATTGCTTTCCTGTTTCCTGCAATAAACAATGCTGTTAACGCTGTTTTGTTGATTGTATACGCTTCGCTTTGGCTTACTGCAGAAGCGCTCAACAGTAAGTTGGCGGTGAAAGCTCTGGGTTGATCAGAATTTATGAAAACACGACAGACTTCTGGGTTACAAATGCTAAGAGGCTTTTACGCAGCAGTTTTTCGCCGCGCGGGCTTCTCACGTCACTAGTGTAGTGGATAAAGTGTCCGACTAGGCTGGCCGTAACGTTAGGATGGCCCGCCGGAGGCCGCAAGTTCGAATCGGGCACGGGACACTTTTTTTTTTGCTTGAGAGGTCTTGGAGTATTTCATACAAAAAAAAATAAGATTCCCAAGAGAATTCGGCAAAAGAACGTGAAATTCTGCAGGGAAACTGGCTACAAACTGTACAAACACCCAGTAGGTCTGAGATCTGCTTCAATTGTTGCCAGACAATTGAAGCTGTCTCGGCACCGTTCACGCGGAAAAAAACTGTTTTTTGGCAACGAATAAAACATTCATTATTTTTAAAATATCGGGTTTGCAGCATTGCAGAACATTATACACAAAGTACATTGACCCACGTTGAACTCTCGAATGTACTTGACCTGACGTCATTCTAGTTGCGCTGCCGACCGACCGTGCACGCATGTTCGCTTGCGATGCGTCTCAAAACGGGAATTACAACGGCGCCTCCTAAATTCCAGAAGCAATAAATTGTGAAAAAATTTGGGAATTATGTTCTTAAACAGTCGTTCAAGCAGACAAAATTAAGCGAAGACAAATGCATTTTCTCTTCACGACCCCTTTAAGGCGCACACCTGGGCCCGCGCCGGCGCCAGTGTGTCTGCCGCGGCTATGACGCAACACAATCCAACACAATCCACTTTAATCCAATCCAATCAAAATCCAATCTAAGCCAATCCAATGCCCCTCGAGCTTGCGCAGAACGGCCGTTCACGGCACACGCGGAACTGCTCAACCTCGAGCAGTGTAGCTTACGCTACAAAACACACAGGAATCGTGGATAGAAATTTATTGTAGCGCAGGTATGGTAATCCCGTCGCATGCTCTATGAAGCCCCTAGGGCATTTTTAATTTTGTATGATTTTTTCTTGCCCCGGGGGTGTGGCGCACAGTTTCACGATTCCGGTGATTTTAGTGGGCTCCGCAACGTGGCGCTACGCCCGATAGCGATTCCTGTCTACATCGCTCTGGGACCGGAGGCGATCAGCTGGATCCTAGCCATTTACAGCTTTGCTGTAATAACCACGCAGCAGGCCACAGCTTGTGCTTGCTTTCATGCTGGTTGCTTACGCGGGGTTCGACGGGTGAATAGCGTAACCGCGAGAATGCTTTTCACCCTTCATCGTTTGTCTGGGGAGGCCAGAATGCGCGTCTGGCCGACAGAATTTGTCTGGGGAGGCCAGAATGCGCGTCTGGCCGATAGAATTGTTCCCTGGCGGGGAAAGAATAGAGAGTTTTAGCAGTCCGTCCGTTCTGTCGTATCCGTTTGTTACTGGGTTGACCGGGACCCGGCTGGGCACTTGGGCATTCGTCGCGGTCGGGGGATTAGTTCCGCGGGGCTGCCTTCGCCATGTCCGTGCCTCCGCTTCCTTCCTACTCGCCCTTCCGGGCGCTCAGGAGCAGACCGGTTCCGGCCACCCGGTAAGAACGTAGCCAACGAAACGGACGCACTGCTAAACGGTATCCGGACATTTCGGTGTCGGAAATTTCGGTCCAGGACGTTTCGGTGTGGACATTTCTGTGCACGGACATTTTGGTGCATGACGACTTGGCCCAGACATTTTGAGTGAGGGGATTTCCCAGGCATTCTTCGAACATTTTAGCTTTAATATTGTAATTTCGTGACTTGATGTGATTTTACATTCGAGACTTGTACTTGCGCCGCGTTCGTCGAAACGAACGCTAAACCCTGGCGGAGCATAGCCACGTGAAACCCAATTTCTGTAGCAGATGGTAAAAATTAACGTGGTTAATTTGGATCCGTTCAACCATTTCTTGTTATTTTAACATTCTTGTGAACAACCCTAATACTATAAGTATTACCAAAGCGCTTTCCTTTCACTTCACCGAACGGTACAAGACGCTGCTGCTTTTATTCAATTCCTTTCCCCCCCCCCCCCCACCCACCCCAGCAAAACTTCCGCGAAAAAACAACAGATAAACGAGGTCGATTAGGTGCTTGTGTATTTCGTTAATTGTTCTCTCAATCAATCTCACCTTCGTTGCATTCGGTGTCAGTTATTCTTAAAACTAACAAACCAACGATCGCACTTACGGTGGCGTTACTTAGGGGAGGGGAAAGTTGAGCCCCGCCGGCAATCATCCCACTAAGTAGAAAGAGAGGGGTGTCACTTGTGCTCCACCATTGCGTCGACTGGACTTCGAAAACTTGAAGACGACTGTTGCCGCTCTCGTCACACTAGCCTATTAATTTTTTTTTGCTCCTAATAATGGGAGGAAGCGATGTATACCTGGGGTGTCCATGATATGCGCGACGTGATGAGTCAATTCCCAAGGGGGCGACTGAAGGCGCAGAAAGAGCGATTCCTGTAGTGGGATAGCCGTCGATATGACCGCGACGTGCGGAAGGGCGTAGCCAGATGACGATAGGGGCCATTGTGTTCTCGGCGGCTTTTTGGGTGGCTTTTTGTGTCACATTATAGAGCTTTCGTGCGCCCATGGTGAATGTAAACATTTTCTCTGTTTAAACGCGAAGTGTGCTATGTCATTGTTCTGAATGTATCACCCAATTCCTGCAAAAGCCTCCACTAAGAGTGTAGCAGTATGTTTTAAATAAAAAAATAAAAATTCACTGCGGTGACGCTTCGGAGACCGTGAACTCCACCACGTCAGTAGGATTTTCAGGGAAAACTGAAAATAGTATGGCTGAAAAAGAAATCTGGTCGAGATTCGAGAGTACAGGCGGGAGGTGGGAGGGGGGGCGCTAGAACAAAGAATTAAAATCTGGTAAATGTAGGCTTGCAAACATTAAACGAAGGTTGGTTGTCCCGAACACAGTGGGTGGAATTTGTATGCACAACCGGTACGTGCTTAATCAGCATTTAGGACAATGAACCTGCGGATCTTTCCCAAAAGTGCAGTATTTCCTCCCCGACAATATCCTAGACCAGTGTTCGCGAATTCATTTTAGCAAAGCAGCCCAGCCCTTGTAATACTCTTCATAAGGTTTCCTTCATTCTGTGGGCCTAGGTAATGTTTGTTACTTTTTGGATATTTAGAGTGTGCATGTAATTTATGTAATTTTAGGGTGTGTAATTTAAAAAAATACTAAAGAGGCGATCGTAAATACCGGTAATTGTCTTAGCTAAAAAAGAGCAAATTTAAATTAACAACCTGTCATAAATAACAAAAAAACGTGCGCTAAAGAATTCAATCGGCTGCATAACAGGTGTCCCAAGGAAGAGGTATTAAAAATATATATATAAATGTAGAATTTATAAAAATACCTGACAAAAATCGAACATGGCATCGATCAAAACAATAAAATGACGGCGCCAGATTGTTGTCCATAACCCACGTTAAGCGGAAATAAAAATATTACGGCTATCGCAAACAGGCAAGCAACGGGTAATTTAGTCGCCGAAATGTCCGTACACCGAAATGTCCGTACACCGAAATGTGCGTGCACCGAAACGCCCGTACACCGATATGCCCGTACACCGATATGTCCGTACACCGAAATATCCTGCACCGAAATATCCTCGAGCCGTCTGGAGTTTGTCCTGTGCTCCCTGGAAAAAGTCGCCTAGGAGCGTTTCTTTTTATTGTCTTTATCTCCAGATAATCTGCTGCTGGTGGTGTTAATATTCGTATAATATACGTAGTTCGATGTGAGTTTTGAATGTCTCACTTAATTTTAACCCAGGATTATCCTACACTATATTTATATTTAAAAACCTATTTGTAACGTTAATGTAACGACACGTTCTAATTTTCGAAGTGGAACTGGAACGCGTTCCTTTAGCAATAAAGGAACTTGTAACAGGAACTCGTTTCAAAATTGGCAAGGAACGAGGAACGAGCTTTCGTTCCTAATTTGGAGGAACGTGTACAACACTGGTTTTAACTCTACTATTCCCGTTGTATAACCGTCGTTGTGGCATTCCCCTACTAGGATAAATTATTTACTTCTTCCGTTTCGTAAAATAATTGTGTAGCTGCATGCCTTCGAGCCCAGCTGCAGTTGGCAACGAACCAAATCCTGCGGCATCCCGTCGATTGTAATGAGTCATTGGGAGCATGAGTTGGCAGCTCTAGGGGAAGAAGCCTTCCGTTTGCATTGGTCTACGTGCTTTATAGTGGTCAGGAGCAACATCCTGAGCGTTTCTCTAGTGCCGTGCTGAGTTCAGTATAGTTTATGAACTGTTTCTTTGAACACTGGTGAACCTTGTGAAGTGTTGTACACGTTCCTCCAAAACAGGAACGAAAGCTCGTTCGTCGTTCCTTGCCAATTTTGAAACAAGTTCCCGTTACAAGTTCCTTCATTGCGAAAGGAACGCGTTCCAGTTCCACTTCGAAAATTAGAACGTGTTATTACATTAACGTTACACTTAGGTTTTAAATTAAAATATAGTGTAGTATATTCCTGGGTCGAAATTAAGTGAGACATTCAAAACTCACATCGAACTACGTATATTATACGAATATTAACACCACCAGCAGCAGATTATCTGGAGATAAAGACAATAAAAAGAAACGCTCCTAGGCGACTTTTTCCAGGGAGCACAGGACAAACTCCAGACGGCTCGAGGATATTTCGGTGCAGGATATTTCGGTGCGGAAATTTCGGTGTAAGGACATATGGGTGTACGGACATATCGGTGTACGGGCCTTTCGGTGCACGCACATGTCGGTGTATGAACATTTCGGTGTACGGACATTTCGGCGAACAAATTACCCGGTGCTTGCCTTTTTGCGATAGCCGTTATATTTTTATTTCCGCTTAACGTGGGTTATGGACAACAATCTGGAGCCATCAATTTATTTTTTTGATTGATGCCATGTTCGATCATTGCCAGGTATTTTTAGAAATTCTAGATTTATATATATTTTTTAATACCTCTTCCTGGGGACACCTGTTATGCAGCCGATTGAATTCGTTAGCATACGTTTTTTTGTCATTTATGACAGGTTGTTAATTTGTATTTGCTCTTTTTTAGCTAAGACAATTACCCGTATTTACGATGGCCTCTTTTGTATTTTTTTTAAATTACACACCCTAAAATTACATAAAATACATGCACACTCTCAATATCCAAAAAGTAACAAACATTACCTAGCCCCCCAGAATGAACGAAACCTTATGAAGAGTATTACAAGGGCTGGGCTGCCTTGCTAAAATGAATTCGCGAACACTGGTCTAGGATATTGTCGGGGAGGAAACACTGGCTTTTTGGAAAAGAGCCGCAGGTTCATTGTCCTAAATGGTGATTAAGCGCGTATTGGTTGTGCATACAAATTGCACCCACTGTGTTCGGGACAACCAACCTTCGTTTAATGTTTGCAAGCCTACATTTACCAGATTTTATTTCTTTGTTCTAGCGCCCCCCCCCCCCCCCCACCCTCCCATCTCCCGCCTGTACTCTCGAATCTCGACCAGATTTCTTTTTCAGCCATATTATTTTCAGTTTTCCCTGAAAATCCTACTGGCGTGGTGGAGTTCACGGTCTCCGAAGCGTCACTGCAGTGAATTATTATTTTTTTATTTAGAACATACTGCTACCCTCTTAGTGGAGGCTTTTGCAGGACTTGGGTGATACATTCAGAACAATGACATAGCACACTTCGCGTTTAAACAGAGAAAAAGCTTTACATTCACCATGGGCGCACGAAACCTCTATAATGTGACACAAAAAGCCACCCAAAAAGCCGCTGAGAACACAATGGCCCGTATCGTCTGCTGGCTACGCCCTTCCGCACGTCGCGGTCATATCGACGGCGCTCCCCCTACACGAATCGCTCTTTCTGCGCCTTCAGTCGCCCCCTTGGGAATTGACTCATCACGTCGCGCAAATCATGGACACCCCAGGTATACATCGCTTCCTCCCATTATTAGGAGCAAAAAAAAATTAATAGGCTAGTGTGACGACAGCGGCAACAGTCGTCTTCAAGTTTTCGAAGTCCAGTCGACGCAATGGTGGAGCACAAGTGACACCCCTCTCTTTCTACTTAGGGGGATGATTGCCGGCGGGGCTCAACTTTCCCCTCCCCTAAGTAACGCCAGCGTAAGTGCGATCGTTGGTTTGTTAGTTTTAAGTAGAACTGACACCGACTGCAACGAAGGTGAGATTGATCGAGAGAATAAATAACGAAAAGCACACGAGCCTAATCGAACTCATTTTTCGGTTGTTGTTTTTTCGCGGAAGTTCTGCTGGGGTGGGGGGGGGAAAGACTAGAATAAAAGCAGCAGCGTCTTGTACCGTTCGGTGAAGTGAAAGGAAAGCGTTTTGGTAATATTTAAGTATTAGGGTTGTTCACATGAATGTTAAAATAACAAAAAATGGTGGAACGGATCCAAATTAACAACGTTAATTTTGACCATCTGCTACAGAAATTGGGTTTCACGTGGCAATGCTCCGCCAGGGTTTAGCGTTCGTTTCGACGAACGGCGGCGCAAGTACAAGTCTCGAACGTAAAATCACATCAAGTCACGAAATTACAATATTAAAGCTAAAATGTTCGAAGAATGCCTGGGAAATCCCCTCACTCAAAATGTCTGGGCCAAGTCGTCGTGCACCAAAATGTCCGTGCAGAGAAATGTCCACACCGAAACGTCCTGGACCGAAATTTCCGACACCGAATTGTCCGGATACCGTTTAGCAGTCCGTCCGTTTCGTTGGCTACATTGTTACCGGGTTGCCAGAACCGGTCAGCTCCTAAGCGTGCGGAAAGGCGAGTAGGAAGGGTTCGGAGGCACGGACATGGCGAAGGCAGGCCCGCGGAACTAATCCCCCTACCGCGACGAATGCCAAGTGCCCAGCCGGGTCCCGGTCAACCCAGTAACAACGCATACGGGCAGAACGGACGGACTGCTAAAAATCTCTATACTTTCCCCGCCAGGGTTACAATTCTATCAGCCAGACGCGCATTCTGGCCTCCCCAGACAAACGATGAAGGGTGAAAAGCATTCTCGCGGCTAGGCTATTCACCCGTCGAACCCCGAGTAAGCAACCAGCATGAAAGCAAGCACAAGCTGTGGCCTGCTGCGGGGTTATTCTTCTGAATTTCACTTTCGAGGAAGCACGTAAGGCTGCAGGGCGGGCTAACTGACCATTTTATAGGAGAGAAACGCAGTAGCGCTTTGTGGATTTTTGTACTCTATCCTTGGCATCAAAAACAGCCAAATCCTAGCGATGTAACGGCAGGAACGCCGTTCCTGCCGTTCCTTCAGTAGTGTAACGAGATACCGTTACAGTTCCACCGACCCTTAATAGAACGGTGGCGTTCCTCCATTCCTCCAAAAAGGAACTAGTTCCAGGAACGCCGTTCCTTGTAACGCCGTTCCGTACAACACTGACCTTGTGTGACTAGATTTGTAGTAGCTTGTTGCCCGCCCAAAACATTTCTGTGGAGTGTGTCGAATGACCATGTTTCATTCTCATTTCATTTATTGCATACTGCAGACCTTCGCAGGTCCAAGCAGGTGGGCACGGCACAAGTAGCCAGTACATATCAGGCACTCCAGTCAGGTAGAAATGTAAAAGGAAAAAGGAAAGAATTCAACATACAAGTACAAGTTTACAGACCCAACAATACACAGTTAGCAAAACAACCAAAGTGAATTTTTAAACAGACTGTTTTAGAAAGTTCCGTTCTTCCACTGTTCGTGGGAAAAAAAATTTAAATGTATCTGTCCGTGCAAAATCAGGTGTTAGGGTTCCGGCGTGATGGTGTCTCGTGTGCCTTGTTGATATGGGTGTCAGGTACTGTGTGGGGTGTAGTGCTGTTTGTCTCTGAAGAAGTTGGGAAAGAAAATCGAGCCTAAATGTCTTCCGTCGTGACTCAAGGCGTTCAATGACATTAGCTCAAATTAAATCAGAAGGTAAATCAGTGTGACGAAATTTAGAGTATATATACCTTACAGCTTTTCTTTGGATTCTTTCTAGTTTATTGACGTTTTTCTGTGTGAACGGGTACCATTTTCCGCATGCATATTATAACTTTGGTCAAAATATTGATTGGTAGGAGAGGAGTTTGACATCTGAAGGAGAGTTTTTTAGTTTGTGTCGTAAGAAAGACAGTTTAAGGAAGGCGGTAGCGGAAATATTGTCAATATGTTGATTCCAAGATAAATTACTAGTGAATGTTACTCCTAAATATTTGAATTCAGAAACTTGCGGTGCAGGTGACCCATTTAGTGTATAACTATACTGAAATGTATTTTTCTTCCGGGTTATACGCATACATACAGTTTTATCTAAGTTCAAAGCCATTCCCCAGCGATTGCACCATTGGAAAACATTAAACAAACTGTCATTAGGGTCATTTTCATTTTCAGGGCAAGTAATTTCATTATACGAAACACAATCGTCTGCGAACAGACGAATTTGCACAGATGAACATACTACACTTACAATGTCATTTATATACAGCAGGAAAAGCAGGGGTCCCAAGACACTCCCTTTCGGTACTCCGGAGGCGACAGGAAGACAGCCCAATCGTTGATCTCCGATTTCAACGTACTGAATTCGGTTTTTTAAATAATCAATAACCCATAAAACCAAGATGCGAGGAAGACCAATATTGTTTATATTTGTATTATTCTGTCATGGGGAACCCTGTCAAACGCTTTGCTACAATCCGAGAATACCACATCAATCTGACCGTTTTTATCTAGAAGAGGTGCAAAGGAATGAGTTATAGTGAGCAGTTGAGTCACAGTAGAAAACCCCTTTCTGAAAATATGTTGAGTATCAGTTAAGACAGCATTATTTTCAAGATATTCGGTGGTATGATTTGCGATTATATGCTCAATTAATTTACAGCTTGATGGTGTTAAGGATATTGGAAGATAATTTTCAAAGAGCAAGCGATTACCTTTTTTAAATACCGGTGGAACTCGGGCAGCCTTCCAGTCACTAGGGAACTTTGAAGACATCAAAGATACACGGAATATCATCACAAAATATTTCGCGATCACTTCACCATGTCGGCAAAGAAAGGTGTTAGGAATATTATCAGAACCGCTTGATTTCTTAGTTTTCAGTTTTAAGAGCATGGAAAATACACCCAGGTACGAAACAAAGTCGGCCTCTGTCTGTCGTGTGAAACGATGGAACATCAGATGGATATAAACTTGGGCTAGAAAACACGCTATGGAAGTATATATTGAAATGCTCAGCTATAATCTTCTTGTCCGTAACAATAGAGTCATTTACTAACATTTCGGATACAGGCTTTTTTTTATCCGTCAAGTGGTACCAAAATTTATCTGGGTCATTTTTTATGAAATTTGGGAGAGTTGTTTGGAAATAATAATCCTTAGAAGAACGCACAGCCTGTGCGATGCTAGCCTGCAGTTGTCCGATTTTAGTCGAATCCGCACGCTTCTTTTTTAGACGTTTCATTTTACGTTTCAGGTGAATAATACTACGCTATATCCAGGTGGTCTGTTTGTGAGTTTTTTTGGGGGGGGCTTGGGACAAATTTAGCTAAACAGTATTCAAACATTTTTTTAAACTGTGCCCAGAGAGCGCATACATCATCATTGTCAAAATCAACAAGACCGGTCTCCAGATAATCAATTATGGACGCGTCGTCTGCACGGAAGTAGTCTTTGAAAGACCGCACTTGACAGCGTTTGTTATCACCACATTTCAACAGTGGGACGCAAAGGCCCACAAGATAGTGATCAGATAAACCGGCTTCGACAGACATGGTATATTCGCTGAAGCACGATTGAAAAATATCAGATCTAAAACAGAACTGCAAGAACTTTGGACACTCGTTGGGTCGCGAACGAGCTGGGCCAAATCATGAGTGAACATAATACTGAACATAATGTTAGCATGCTCAACATTCTGGTAACCAGCGTGCATTAATCTCCAGTTAATAGTTGGTAGATTGAAGTCACCTACAAGAATATGTTTCTGTTTATGATATTGAGACTTGTGTAGCTCAAGTTTGCTTAAGTATTCAGGGGGCGTGTCTGGAGGGCGGCAGAGCGCGTATAAAATAAAATGCTGACCCCAAGAAGATAACTTAATGCACAAGCAGTCCAAGTCAGCAATATCGTCCAACAATATGACTTCAATCTGTTGTTTGATTAGAACCGCCCCACCGCCACCCCTAGAGGCACGGTCTTCGGGAAAGACTTTGTGGTTCGGTGGGAATATTGTATCATCACTAATTTCATTGCGTAGCCATGTTGCAGTAATTACTGTGACGTGCGGATCATGTTGGAGTAAAGTGATTTCAAGGAGGTCAGTTTTATTTACAATGCTTCGCGCGTTTACATTACAAGGCGTAGGTTTTTATTTCTGTTGCTGAATAGGGGTTGCTCGTTCCTGTCGCCATACTCGTTAGGTACATGAAAAGGGGCATCGTTCAAGAGTCTGGCGTTGACAGTGACTGGGCGTGCTGCCTGGTCATGGGGCGGCTTAGGTCTAGGTCGTTTTTATCAGTACTCTTTCATTCTTGACATCGTCTCACATATAACATTGCTTATTAATGTAGAGTTTATCAAAAGCTAATGACACTTTTTCCTTATTCAATCGGTTCTGTTTTGCACTGTCCCAGAGCTTCTTTCTGATATCCCTTATTCTCCGTGAGAAGTCTTCGCCAATAGAAATTCCTGTGTCCTTAAATTTAGCTCCCCTTTTCAGTATCTCTGCTTTGTCCCTGAAGTCAAGAAGCTTAAAAATGATAGGCCTAATCTTATTTGGTGCCGGTTTACCCAAGCGATGAATACGTTCGATTGCTACTGGATCAAGCTCGAGGATATCTGCAATGACTTTGCTATTAGCAGCTTCTTCAAGGCTTTAGCTATTTTCGTCCTTTTCTTCTGGTTATCCGTAAACTATCAGGTTGGATCGCCTGCTGTGGTTCTCCAGGTCATCAATTCGCCTTTCTAGCGTTTTGATTACGGAATTCAACATCCCTACTTCCTTCTGGCAGCTAGCAACGCTATTTTCTAGTCTAGTCAGAGCCTCTAATTTCTTGTCAATATCACCCAGTCGTTTTCCCTTGATTTCTTTAATGTCAGCGGCAATTTCATTCAGTTGCTTTGCTATTTTTGCAAGGTCAGGACCAGGATTGACTTCAATGTCACCCGCCGATAACAGCCACTCCCTCATGAACGAAGAAAGCTCATAAAGCACTTCACACGGCCGAGGGCATGGCAGCACTAACAAAAATGGGCTATCAGACCGGAAGCACTTTCCGTAGCGTCTCACCTGCGTGAAGAACACAAGCGGATTGTCAAGCAGCCGCATGCTGGTGGTGCCGCCGTGCCCAGTGACCGCCGTCGACGAGGTTGACCCTTTTATATCCCATTCCAGGGGTGGCGCCGTCCGAATGTCCCTTGAGCACTCGTTTGCGCATGTCGTCGATGCGTGGCTTGATAGTTTCAGCGACCACCGAAGAGCACGTCCAACGTTGCTGTCAGTTGCATTCCAAAGTTGATCGTCCGTGAGTAATCCGGGCCGGCTGGTGCACTCGCCATCCGCAGGAAGTACGATGGTCAGAAGAAACTGCGTGAAGAACGCAAGCGGATTGTCAAGCAGCCGCATGCTGGTGGTGCCGCCGTGCCCAGTCTGTTACATGTTACATGAAAACTGATTGGATAATTTACTATTCTTAGGGCAGCGCTGTTATCACGAGTCTCTGCGCACTGATATGTGGTTATAATAAATTAAAATATATTAATAAATAAATAAGTAATAAATTATTATATAGAGAGCTGCTCACATGACAGTGTTGGATGAGGGGCTCATGGAGCAATTATCTATAAGGAGTAAGGACACTTTTTTTTAGCGGAAACGTCTTAGATCTCTGTGTTCGAAGATCCCGTGTTTTGCTCCACATTAAATGGGTGGTACACAAACATTCCCGTTACGCGGAAACAAACAGAAGGGTGATGGGAGGCTTGTAGAAGGCGCTCTCCGAAAGGATGACACAGCGCGCATTGAGAAAGAGGAAGAGCGTGTCATAATTAGGGCTGTCCCCTGGCGCACATGCAAAAGTAGTAGTCTTGTGAGGTGAAGGAACCGGCGGGGCAAACAGGTGGCTCATAGAGCGAGCTAGTATCACCACCTGCCAAAGGTTGTTTCAAGAGGGCTAGTCAATTCGCGACGGGCGTCGCAACAAAGGTCCGGAGAATGTTCAAAAGCAGATTAAAAGAATATGCAACTAGGCCTTCCGCTTCAGACCTTTACGAAGTTATCAGCGTTTCTTAGATTTTTCAGATATGTGTCTTCTTGGGCCTGTAACTATGGCGAAAACACGAAGGGACACTGCAACACTTCTTCATTTTTTAAACACGAAAGTTTTTTACGCGCGGGTACACCAAGACCTCACTCACAGAATATCCGTCACGGAAGTGACCTCGCCAAAAAAGGGCCATTGACGCTGCGGCACCCGGATTCGAACCCATGCCCTCTCGAGCCCTCTCGCCGCAATGGGAGGTACGTGGCGCTCTACTGACAGCGCTATGAGCAGCAACCGGAGCAGTTCTCTATGACCCATAAAGATGGCGCTCCGGCCTAGGAGAGAGGAAGCAAAGTAGCGCATCATGACACTAATGATCTCCGAATGTTGGCGCCTCGTTGTCAGCTCCTTCGTATTCAGGGGAAGCGCGCGAATTGAGGCAACGCCCCTCTGTGGCGTCGTTCTCATGACCGTTGTGTTCCAAGCTGCTGTTTCTGTGCATGTCATTTTGGTTTTGTGGTCCCGAAATAAATCGGTTATTTTTTTGTTTGTTTCTTGCATGTCGGCATCACTTAATCTGGCGGGGTCAGGCTGGCGAACGCTTCGCACATGAAGGAGGTTCCTTTAACATTAAACTGCTCCTGTGAAGGCACCTTTCGCTTTCGTGTTTACGGATTCCTATCAAACAGGGATTAACCGCAATTTTTTTCTAAATCTTTTGTGCTTTCAAAGCGTAGTGAACTGACAAATATAGTACTTAGTTTGGCAGTCAGAAAGTACCCAAGCCATATATTGCTGCTCTACGCCCAATTGAAAACTTCGAATCTTTCGCGACAGATTTTTCTCTCTTTCACGGTCTTGCAGTTCTTAGGCCGCTCGAATAACATCATTACAATGGTGTAGCGGGTTTTGGCAGGCTTTCAGTTGAAGCCACGAACACATGCGGTAGCCACTTTTGGAGAAAAGATACAAAAGCAAAGAAGAAACCGAAAGCGGATAGTTCTGCAGTGACGAGTAACTGACGCAGTGCTGCTACGTGGTGGCGATAACTTATCCTTCACAATGCTTGCAGACGCAAAGGAAAGAGCGAAAGTATTTATCTGAAGCGTTGTAAAGTCCATATAAAGGGACTTCGCAGCTCTTTCCACTAACATGCATCGTCCTTGGAAAAGAAGGAAAGACCAAAGTGCATCCATTTCGGACTTAGTTAATAAATCATCATCTTCATCACCATCATCATCATCTTATCTCCGCCCACTGCATGTCGAAGACCCCTGCCAGAGATCTCCAATCATCCCGGTCCTGTGTTCACTGCGACCGATTTATTCCCTCAAACTTCTGGATCTCATCTGCCCATCGAACTTTCTACGTCCCCTGCCACGCTTGCCTTTTCTAGGCATCCACTCCGTTACGCTTTATGACCAACGGTTATCTTGCATTCGCATTACATTCCCAGCCGATACCCATTTATTCCTAATTTCTACTCATATATCCTTAAAACACGCGTTTCTTTCCGGATCCACTGCGGTCCCTTCTTGTCCCTTAATGTTACACCTGTCATATCACGTTCCCTTGCTTCCAGAGTCATCCTCAATTTTAGGTGGAACCCTTTTAGAGAGCCTCCCATTTTCGGACACGTAGGTGGGTACCGGCAAGAGGCAGCTGTCATACACTTTCTTCTTTAGTTCTTCAGGGGCAATTTTAGGCTTCCATTCGTTATATAACAATGTCTGCCGAATGCACCCCACCTGACTCTTATCCTTCTAATTATCTCTGCCTCGTGGTCGGGAGCCGGGTTCAAAACTTCCGCTAAGTAGACATATTCGCTTACCACTTCCATTGCCTCGCCCCCTGTCTCAAACCTATTGGCTCACCCGAGGTTATTAGCATTAATTAGGTTTTCTGCAAATTAATTCTGTTTGTTGTTAACGAATAAGTAAAGAATTTGCAATGATAAAACATCAATTATTAAAAGACAACTATAACTTCTACTTTGCTTTCCTGCGTCAAGGAAACATAGGTCACCGTTCATCGAGGGACAGACTGATAAAGTCTCTCGGAAGAGTTGACCCAGCACAATCCCGATAAACACTTTCATTCTTTCCTTCGATGAACAAAGACCTGTGTAACCTAGTTCGTGCAATTTTTATGAAGGTGAAGCTGTCGGGAAGACGAAGACAATTGCCTGTGTTACGCTAATGAAGTGGTAAGCATTTGAGCTCAAAAGTAGTAGCCAGCAATAAGGTTTACAGTTTATGGACGGTTAACAGCTGCGAGTATAAGCTCACCGGCTACGCTCAGCGGGGGTCCACATTCCCGCGACAAGACGGCACTATGAATCCTACCTTTAACTAAAAAATCTCCTAAAACGTGGAGGAAAAAAAGAGTTGAAAATTACTCAAGTATTGCCTATTTTTGAAAAATAAGCAAACGTTTTCGAGCAGCAATATTTTATGGTATCACAAATGTTGAAAATGCAGCTTTTTTTTAACCGAGCTGCTACTATCGAAGCATTTGAGGTGGTGAACACAGCAATACAGCTTAGCTAATGCTATTAATTATTATCTGCCACATTTTTAAAGACAATAGTTTTTCTTGGGCTACTTAAACTCAGAAATTTGGTCTGTCTGTATGTCTGCATGTCTCTTTGTGACTCTATTCAGTCACCCGGCCAAACTGAAATGAAAGCTCCGCAATCATCTTATATACTCACAGCCAAATCTAGACGTCTACGTACGCTGTCAGTGTACATGCTTGTCAATATTGTTGAACAAGAACAAGACATTACCCAAATATAAGGCAGCAAACCAATACATAAGGGATAGTTACAGTGTTCCTTTATTTAAAAAAATTCGTGGATGCTAGGTTTTTGAGGGGGCAAATGAAATACGACATCAACGGCAGAGACCCGTCGCCTGCGTTCGCCAGCGGCACCTCCAGGCTGCATTTAAGAAACCAAACAACTGTAGAAACAAAATGTTCCACGTACTAGATGCGATTCACTGAACGCTCCTGAAGTAGGCCAACGTGGTTCCATAAACGTTGTAGTATGGTGCCTCAATACACACACGTCCCCGCCGTACGGCAGCAGTGACATCGAGACACCCGTCTTGGAGCAGTGGAACGCGGTAAATGTAAATTGACTTGAGGAGTCCTCCAGCGTGTTATCTTTGGAGGAACGATACAAGAGAGGAACAGTATGTGAGGTGAGCGGGAAAGAGAAGGGAGGCTTTTACGTGGCAGGGGCGCCAATCTACTTTCTTCTTTCGGCGACATTTGCAACAAGAGGAGCAGATACGCGGCCATTTTTTTATCACAGTATATCGGCGAAGACGTTTCACCAATACTGCACTAAATGTTGACTAACTGGACACCGCTACCCGAAACACTCACTGTTTTCCTGCTTTAACTGAACAAATTAACGCCGTCGCTGTAAATGACTCTACTGTGCAGACTAAAGAAGGACTCAATATTTAAGCGTTAATAAATGCTGGTATTTTTACCAAAATTACTCGTTAGCCAGCTTAATTTAAACGACACGCACCTCATCGCCTGCGTTGCGTCGGCGCGTTACACCCTACAATCAATCAAATAATTTAAACCACAGCTAAATTACCGATAACAAAGCATCCATTAAAAACTTCCGGCAGGGTATTACTGTATTTAGTTTGAGCACTGAGCGAGGGCTGACAACTGCACGCAGATAGTTTAAAGGATAACTTTTTTGTAAAATATTTAAAAAGAGTAGTCCGAATTGGGCTTCTACAGATTACCACAAGGATGAGTAGTACTCCAAAAGAAGGCATTAGTCAGAGCTGATATGTAATTACTCACATATCACAGGTACCAGGTCACACAGATACCAGGTCACACGAGGCCATCCAATTTCTAGCTCAATAAACGTTTTCAATCCATTCTTCTAACTGTAGCTATGCTCCTTTTTTTTAGTTGTCGAGATGCCGTACCAAACAGGAAATTAAAAGCGATGGTCACAATTACGGCGGCCGGGTTTTGGGTTCTTGGTTAATTTTATGTTTCAACGAAAACAACAACAGGCCTCCTGCGCTGAAGTTTTGGCGACATGCAGCGCCCCTAGTGGCCGACGCCTCTGTGTAGTACAAAAGCAGACGACCCTCACCGCCCTCCAGGTGTTTTCAATTACACGCCAGAGCGAAAGTGGGTTATACTTAATTTAGTCACACTGTGGTGCTTTTAACTGACTGCATACCACATAAAAAGCCCTTAATGTAGTTGCGGAGCCTAAACCCAATAATATCCCCGACAGAGCCGATTTATCGGCGTTTTCTTGAGCGAGCTGTGATCGTCGTGACGTGGGGCAGTATCGCCAGGTCGGGTGGGATAACTCCTTGACGATAATTATCGTTCGTTCTTCTTGCGTGTGGATGACAAAGAAGAGTTCACAGGTAGCATAAACAGAACGTTGCTGAGCCTGAGGTTGCTGCAAATGGTCGCTTCAGCAGGAACATGCCAGCGGATGCGAGGAACGCAGCCGATTCAGCGGACGCTGCTGGCCTGGCAACGCCTTGAAGACGAGTGGAAAATTTGTTTTGTATTTTCGCAAAATAAATGATTCCTGCTTAAGATTTTACGTCACATGGTTTATGAACCACTGGGTACACGTATACTAGCGAGTAGGTGAGGCAATACCGTAAAATAAACAAATTGAGTTCAATAAAATGACGCGAATCAAGCACACAATCGCAAGTTCGTTGCCTGCTTAGATCAGTAACAACACAGTCACATACATGGTGCACGGCCGAAATATTTACGTCAGATCGTCACTAGCTGTGTCGGTTATCTTCTAGTGCAGGGGTCGTCGTTAATATGAACGCCGACACGCCAGTTTTGTTTTCAAAAGAGATTAAGGCGGACTTCTGGGCAAGTTGGTATTCCATTGCAAGACCGTTCGAAGCGCAAAACATATAAACGAGGGCGACGAGAGGGCACAGGGACACGCTCTGTCCTGTTCGTGTCCATGTGCTCTCTCGTCGTCCCTCGTTTATGTTTCGCGCTTCGAACGGTCTGGCCTCAAAAGGGATTGGACAGCGAGACAATAACAGATCAGGATTCATCGCTCCAGTTGCATTGTCAGGCATCTTCACACTTCGCCAGATTATTGTCAAGTATTATTGGTAATTCGCTGATTTTTTTACTTTTTCATTTAAAGCCACTCCCGCCTTTCCCACTCGATTGCCGTACAGCCCCCCGCCGTGTCGACTTCGTGCAACTCGGCACTACACCTCGAAACATTGTTGATTCTTACCTTAGTTTATTAGGAGCGAAATGTATGATGCAAGAGCCGTATTTACTGCGGTGAGAGCATCAAGATAACGCAACGGCCACTCAGTTCGCCCGACCACTTTGTTTTACGGCCACTACTTTCATAATCACAAACATATTTGACGCTCCTGAGCCCACTGTTTTCTGTCACTGAGCCACGGAAAAACGGCAAGCTAGCGCTGCAATATGTATGCGTAACGATGACGCAACCCTGCAGTGTTTATTGAAAATGCACGCATAAGTGCGCAGGTGTGCGAAAGTACGGCTCACCGGAGCGGACGAGCATGCGGTGCCCGAGACTCTTTGGCTTTTACGCCCGATCATCGCCGATTGCGTTACTCTTCTTGTATGGTCGGCCTTTGTTGAACATTCCTTGTCACTAAGCGTATTAGTATAAACAGGAAGCTTTCACAAAGTTCAGTTTATACGACCATCGATCGGTTAATCGGCGAGTGGCAGAGCGCCGTCACCGTCCCAGAATTTTCGTCGGAGCTGCAAACGTATTTAGCGCTGCAAAGTTTTTTCCCTATTCCGAGTTGATCGCCGGACGAGATCGGACGCGTCGGGGATGGGCTGGAGACCGTGTAGCAAAACAATAGGCAGTATCGAGCTCATATTGCTTCTGTCAACACGGGATCCTATGGGGGCCCCGCCATAGAGTTTCTTACAGTATACGCTACCGACGAATCTGGCGCTAGCGTCTATGCGGCTCAGATCAAAGCCGTCTGTGTCATCATGGGCCGCCATTATATCACGCGCTCACCTTAGTTTCATCATTTGCTTGGATTGAAACATTTTAGTGACCGCAAATTTAAACAAAGTGCCACAAAAACGCGAAGAATAGTGTGCAATTATGTAAGTCGAAAATAAAAACAGGCTGTTCTAAAACTAAGGAAAAAGGAAGTAAAGCGTATTTTTTCCGGAACAATTATGCCTGCTATTCGTCGGGCCAGGTTTATACTTACGGACAAGGTTAATATTTGGGGGAAACTCATTAGAGACTGATTTGATTTTTTTACCAATATTGCAAATAATAGGTTCTTGAAGCGTTTGGAAAGTTTTTTGAGCGTGCCTATTAAAATGTTGCCTTCGTCGTGAACCTGTTAACAGACCGCAAACTAGTTCAACAAGAAAAATTAAAACGTGGCGTCAAACAGTCGTGCACGATGACAAGATAGGACGCATACAAGTGTCCGTATCTGCCGTATCCCCGTGGTAGTATTTTGTCTTCGTCGAAGTACGTTTTGTTTCTTGTCTTCGCCAACTACACATTTCGCGGAGGCATATTACCCGCTCAGACTGCTGCATGAGCAACGTAAGGTGCAATCACGCACTGCCTGCTGTTTCACCGAACACGGCTACCACACAACAGGGAGAATTTCGGCTTCCTTGTACAGTGAAACACCTTTATAACGAACCCTGATAGAGCGAATTACGCCATATATCGAACAAAAAATATCTGTTACGAAAATGCATGCGAAGCATATTCTTTATAACGAAGTTCACGTCGGCGCGCCTCCAATACAATTGCCACTCGGCGCGCCTCCAATTGCCACCGATATTCGTGGTCTCTGAGCGGCGATTGAGGGGCTGATTGGCCATGATTGAGATGCTGATCCTCGCATAGACCGACGTGACGCCCGACACCTTGTGGAACTGTTCCCGATGCCCAGGATTCACGTCAGAACCCATTAATCCAGCAAGTCCGAACCAAGACGGCATCATCGGCGAACTGCTGATAGAGCTCGCCAACGTTCGAGAGGATGTACTGAAAGGAATTTCCTCAGAGGATTTCCTGCGTGTTGATGACAATGTTGCCGTCATTGGGAGCCCCGCGACCGCACACATCGTCACCGATGTCATGGCAGCTGGTGCTGCTAAAAGCACTGAAGAGACTTAGGATGTCTTAAAGTAAAGCTGTCCTATATTTATTAAGCGCTTTTGCAAGCCGATGTTCTGCTTCGATATAGAAGTACTTGCGTACTTGAACTGGTGCAAATGAAGTCTTGTGTAGAGAATGTGGTGCTAGTTGTTGCCACAAAAACAAAAGTGAAAACAAAAATCACACCTTTTTTGTGAAGTTTGCACTTAAGGCGGAAAGTAACTTTACTGCATGCAATAAAGGGTTTCTTTTGTGTAAGGTAATAGCATACTATATGTGTTCATTTCGTTATGTGCACGTATGGGAATGGCAGGTGGGGGGTCCCGCATATTGCAAATTTGTAAGAAAAATTTGTTGTAGACGGGTTGGGGCTATATCGAAATAATTTACATATCGAACTAATCGCGGCGCATATTACAGTTCGCTATAACCGGGTTTGACTGTAGCTCGTAAACGTGTTAATGCATATTGAAGAAAGCAAATTCCAAAAACCGCTTAAGAATCCAATTGTCATGCCAAGCGCAAGCCAAAAAGGGGGGTCTTTCCAAGAACCCCCACGATGACATGGCTTACAAGCCGCAGTTTCCTCTCTAGTAGACTTACTAAGAAACTCTATGGCCCCCGAAGCTTTGTAGTGCCCGGAAGTACTGCCCGGAAGCCGGTTTCGCAGCGCCCCCTTGGCAGCGCAGGAGGCCTACAGCGGCAATGGCGATGATTTGTTTCGTTGCTGTGGGGCGAATAAGCAACGATGACTACACAGACAATTGCCACGAAAACAGGTAGGCGTCTTGGTCAACCATTTGCTTCCAGAAGCACTACAACGACGATGGACGTTGACTCAATTACGGCGGTTTTTTTATCTCCTAGGTCAATTTCCAGTGCTGAAGGACACGGTGGAGTCAATAGCAGAAATTTTTTTACGCCTGAATTCAACGACTGAGAATGCGACGCATCTGTGTGCCACGTACTAACAAGACAAGCCGTTCTAAACGGCTGTGCTGGGGAGCCCCTCTTGTAAACACTATGCAACACGGTAATTTGCGTGCCGAGGGACTGTGTATCGTCGCGGCATATCAAAGCTATTGGCGGTGTTCAATGAAACGTTTAGCTGTCAATTTGTTTAGTTGCCAAGACTGAAAACAGCCACAGTCATGGGGTGGCTTGTGCCACTGCACCCGCAAGCTGAATAAAAAAAAAACACTGGATTGCGTCGTCTACTCCGTTTCAACCCGATTCTCAACGGTGCTGTCAACAGAGATGTTATCATTCACACTCACATTGGAATCGACGCATTACTTTGTATTTGGTGGGGAAGAGTTTTGAACGACCAATACAAATCAAGTTCTTCGGATGGACAAGTACAGCCATCCCGCGGAGGCCAACGTAACTAGTGACGGCGCGACTCACATGTTTGCCTGCATGCGTACTTCGCCAGTGAATACAAGCTATACGGGTCATGCGGGCAAAATACATGTTCCTTAAATTTGACACTCCCAGGCTTAGGGAACTCACTGAGGTCTAGCCAGGAATGATGTTTTTTAACTGGGAAAAACCAGAAATGTATAAAAAATCATTCCAATTTTTTGCATAACTTTGCCGCGCACATAACTTTGCCGTGCACTGAAAACTTCGTTATCATGGAATTATTGTATGTTATCATTTATTTGATACGACGAAATTCAGTTAGAAGCCCCACTTCAATCGCTCAGTCATATTTCCGTGTGGTGGCATGGGTAGGCGGTTGTCAATTGCCCAAACAACATACGGTGAAGTCATGCAGAAACCTCCGGAAAGGGCAGATTAGTCGCCATCGCCTAATCATTTTTCTTAAATATCGTGTTATTTCCATGAAGTTCGCGCCGAAATATCTATCACGGCTATCGGAGTAGCGAAGTGTTAATATTTCAGTCTTTGTAGGCAATAAAACGTATTTGTATATGGTCTGTGTGGTCCCCCTATAACAAGGAAATATATGGGAAGGATTAACCCGGCGCGGTCGCTAAGCGGCTGAGGTTTTGTTCCGATCATTTCGCGATCGTTGGTTCGTCCCCGCAACACGGGCTGCTTTACAGCGAAGCTGCTTGTGAATACATAGCTGGGCGGAAACTGTCGGGTTAATTAGGAACAAACTACACATTGCGATTATGTCTAATTTAAGGCCAAAGCTATCTATCTCTTGTTTCATCCGAATACGTTGGAAAAGCATGCATTTCATTACCGCTAAAACTACCGGGTAGCTGCGGTGCTTTACCAACACACAGACAGACAGACAAGCAGACGGACGGACAGACAGACAGACAAACACACACAGACAGACAGACAGACAGACAGACAGACAGACAGACAGACAGACAGACAGACAGACAGACAGACAGGCAGACAGAGAGACAGATGGACGGACGGACAGACCGACAGACAGCCAGTAGACAGACCGACATTTCTTGTTTGGGTAGCTGAAAAGGCATTAAAGTCATTAGAAGTAACCTTCAAGTGCATGCTCAATACGGGCGATGAGCGGAAAGCTACCCCAAACGCTTTCGCGAGGTTGTAACTCGGCGGGAGAATCCTCAAACCACGTATCGAACACATGCCTCTGACCTTCGCTTGCAGTGCCAATGGCGTCAGCAAGCTTCACACAACGTCACCACCGAGATCGTGTATGTGGCCACAGGTACCTTACCCATCGCGGTAGCATCGGTACCTTTTACTCTCGGGTCGAGAAGGCTCAGTTTGATGCACGCGAACGCTTGGCTCAGACGGATGTAACATACGGGTTCTCGGATAGCGAAAGGTCCGTCAACACGCTCGTTTGAAGTGATGCACGCGTGGTACCGAGAATATCTTGCACGAATGATTTTACTTGTTAGCCTTCGCGGTCCACAAACTCGAGTATGCGGTACGCTGGACATGGTATCTAGCAGGCTGATCGTGTGGTTCTTGCAACCTATGCGGGCAGTCATGCACGCGCAATTGCCGAGCCAAACAGCGGACAAACTCGAGTGACATGACGGGGCGCTCAAACAACCCCTGCTACACAATACGTGAAGCCAATGCAGGTGACATTATAACATCCCTTTTCCGCACAAGAAAATTTAAACGAGCACTAAATATGCCGCGATTTCAAGCGCGATATCAGCGTTCCTTCCTTCCCTTGTTTGCAGGTGAAGTCTTACCAGCATTCAATGAAGCGTTTACCTGGTTTTAACCCGTGACGTAGCGTCGGTGCTGAAGAGTACGGTGCCACCATTGGGGGGTTCCACCAAATACAGCGCCTGATCTCAGCTCTACAACAGTATTCCCGGCTCTAGATGATGCCGCAGGTAGTTCCGGTGGCGTCTACAAGAGTCATACTCCTGCATTGCGTATCACAATGACGAATGTCGATCGTCGCCATTCGTCACATGAACTTAGCTGAGTTTGTTGATATAGCGCGTCGTTTAAAAGAGATCAATAACGATAACATGCACGGAGCGCCTTCTGCAGGCAGAACCGCTGCGCACGCGACCGTGGCAACCATCTGCCTTCACGGTGATATGGACCGCGCACGAATCGGCACACAGCACAGCAGCTACAACTTCTTTCCGCCTTCCCGATCCGGTCTGTTGCCTAAAATCAGCTTATAAATGGGTAATCGGGGATGACAGTTCGATGAAAGATTATGCGCGTTATAAAGCGGTGACCGGATATCTGCGGCGATTCTTTTTTGCGCGACCTGTTCGCCGCGATGGCGACACATGCAAAAAATTACACCATTTCCCGTAAGGGAAC
The DNA here is from genome assembly GCA_013339765.2 of Haemaphysalis longicornis. Classification (NCBI taxonomy): domain Eukaryota; kingdom Metazoa; phylum Arthropoda; class Arachnida; order Ixodida; family Ixodidae; genus Haemaphysalis; species Haemaphysalis longicornis. The sequence goes on along the minus strand of CM023452.1, from coordinate 28,577,621 downwards.
CCTGAGTAGTATGCAAAGCAGCCATGGGGTCGATTCAAGTGCCCATTAGTTTTCAGTTCGTCGTTTCCGTTAGGTTGGGGTACGTAGCTACCGTTATATTTACAGTTTTATTTCCATGGTAACTACCACACTTCCCACTTACCGGAACTACGAAATGGGAAATTGCGTTGAGCCCATGGCTGTTTTGCATACTACTAAGGTTTCCCCTACGGGAAGATGGTGTAATTTTATTAGATGCGACGAGGCTGTGTCTCTCCCTTGTCGTTGTTGCACCGTCCACACCCCCACTGCGCATGCTGGGATTGCTGAATGCCCGGTGGTGTCTTACCCTTTTATGGCTCTTTGAGCGACAGTGCTACCGGTGCCTTCCTGGGCCCGCCCGAGATGAGCCCAGCATGCGCAATGGGGGTGTGGACGGCGCAACAAGGGAGGGACATAGCCCCGACTATGAGATAATTGAGCGACACTGTTGCCGGTGTGTTCCTGGGCCGGCACGAGACAAGCACGCTTCCCCTTAAAGGGCTCCTGGAGCGGCAGTGTTGCCGCTGTCTTCCTGGATCGGCGGATGGACGACGACAGACGACGGATCCGAGAGCAAGGGATGCTTTTCATCTAAAATGCCAAGCGGGCCCCTAGGCGTAGCTTGAAATCTGCAACTATGATCGTGAGCGAGCACGGAGCCCTCCTTTCTAGACTGCAAACGCTCTTTTCCCTTATGCTACAACGGACGTGCCATCGCTACCGCGGCCGACTAGAAAAGCCGTGCCACGCAGCCAGTAGTAGGAAGAGCATATGCGCCGGCTGGTAAAAATAAAAAGCCGGACGAACCGCTGAGCCCAGTCAGTGGCTGCGCGTACGTCGGGGCGAAAGGGCAATGACAATTATCTCTAGGGTGTATTGCTCGAGCGTATGAGCTCGTAGCATGCACAGCGCTTTCGGGCGCGACTTATGGGTGGAAGCTCCAGGCCTTATACATTCTTTGTCAACATATTTAAACCATTTTGAATGGACTAAGCAATATTTCTGACAGAAGCTTTTACTCTTTCGTTCGCGCTTGGAAGAATTATGAAGGCTTCAGCTATCGCCACTACGGAACGGCACTACCTGCTATGCTCGTCGCAGCAGTCCCGTCTCCCGGTTCAGCTGTGCTTTTGTCGCTTTTGACAGCGAAGCTATACGCCTTGAGTGCTGCCTGTAGGGGCGCCACTGAAATCTCCCTAGCAGCACATTTCGAAAGCAGCCGCAGGAAGCTTTGCCCCTCCCCCGGTCGCCGCTGCTTTTGCGGCACGTTCACGACTAAGACTTGCCCTCTGTATGCGTTGGAAATTCGTATACAGCTCATGATCAGAGGAGTCGACGCAACAGGGTCGAGTCGACTGGCGGGTTCAGCTACTGGCTGGAGCCGACTGGCGGGAGCGGAGGGGTTCCCGTAAAAGGAGAAGCCGTATTTTTACGATCGGGCTCAAAACCGAAAAAGGCTTTAAAGTGGTCAGCAGCATTGCATTCGGAACGGGCACGAAGTCCCCGCAAAATCCAACCCGATCCAGTACAAACAATCCTTTACCACCACGTGTGTGAATTTCGATGCACTAATTCCTCAATGGCACGTCACATATCTTTTTCTACTGTTGCACATTTTTTGCGCAGCTACAATGAGCCCGTAACCCCTATAGAATTATGAAGATCAAGGCACTTAAATCGCAAACATCTTCAATGTTCCTCACTGTACCTCTATTTCCAGCAGCAGCTAGATAAGCAATCTTATGAGGCAGATCCATATTTGGCTTCCACAGCTGCATACGCCAAATAAAATCTCCCTCTTTCAGGAATATGGTGTCATGTCTTTTTCATCTGCGTAGTACCGTGAGAGTTAATTTTTTTTCCTGCACAAACGTAGCGGCGGGTTCCGATTGGGGGGCGTTAGAACCGCGCAAATACGGTATTCTCCTCCCCGCGTTCCGCCGACTCAGCCCGACGAAGGAGCTAACCCACCCCCTGCCTACGTGTCGACTGGACTCGCCGCGACGGCTCTCCGACCCAATCAGTCCGCTTATACATGGGAGAGTTGAGTCCAAAAACCTGTTTATTTCGACTCAACGCGCTCTCGTCAGGTAAATGTAAAGGGGGCATATATGTGGAGCAGTCACTCCGTTTGGAAATGTGGTGTGTTTACGAGAGTGTAAAAGTTTCTTATGCGATCTTAGTCTGCTACATTCGGTTGTATAAGCGCCAGGTGTGTGTCACAGGCCGGCGTCGCCAAACGGGGGGATGCACGGAGCTGAATTGTACTTCCAGAGCCCTGACATTTACGTAAACTTTCTCCGTAAGCACCGTTTCCTCAGATGGTCATGCTACGGCTAAACACTGCGATGTAAATCGGTTTTGTGCGCTTACATAATCTAGCGGACCACTCATACCTGACAGCGCACCAGTTATCTTTCCAAAGATTATACCTCAGTTATTGACCACTACCCTTGAAGAGCTAGTGCGCCACAAATTTCATGAAGAGTCTACGAAAAAAACACGATTGACGATGCAAAATTCTACTCGGCGATCAGCACATGACAAAAAAAAATTAACGCTGGTTCGTCTTGTCGCGAGGAGAGCGCTCGCATTCACACAGCCTACGAGAGCATCGCGGAGACGGGATTCTAAAGCAGTCCACGTCCGCAACTAAACGTTTCTTCGGAGCACCGTATTATGGCACAACTAACCTGCAGAATGTAGCACAAGCTGAAATCGGAGGGCTTTCTCAGATACCCCTCTCTTCCAACTGCACATTTGATCAGTTCTGAATTTCCTTGCCAGCATACTTTAAAAAAGTGCGTCCGCCTAGAGATCAGCTGTTCATTGAAGTCTAAAAACAAAAGGAAAGTGGATGACTAGCTTGCGGGTGTGTGATTACTAAAACGTTAGTTCTTTGATTGCGCTCCGCATTCGTACGCAACGATAGTTAGCGTCCCCCTTCCGGCTCAGATGTGTCACGAAATAGTGCATTTCGCATCTAGTTGGTCTGGGGAGTCCTACCTGGCTTAAATTTACACGAGCGTCTTTATCATCTGTAGTGGGTTGTTTCATTCCCGTACGAGCTATTCTGTTTCTTCCGAACTTGCAGACCATTTATCATTACGTGGTTTCGTCAACTTTCATTCGTTTTTGCTATAAAGCGTGAGTGGACATATTTAACGATGATATACTTCAACATTTTCGCGCGGCCTATATTCGCACAAATAGCACAAAAATGTTGTCAAGTGTTGGGGAATCCCATCCCCTCAAAAATGTGTTCCTACGACGTATTCGAAACGAAACCTTCTTTGTTGTGCGCGCTCCACAATAAAATTAACGTCTTACTGTGCCAGTATCAGGACTAAACGAGGCGACAATAGAATTCGCTAGTGCAATACCTGTTCGGAGTTGACAGTGGATATATGCTGCTGCCGTCGCCGGCGCCCATAACAGCGGCCAAGTAACGCGCATAGCCGCGATGCCGTTCGAGCACTCTCCGAGGACGCACTTGGCTTTCAATTGCCCTAAACATACAATTAGCTTAGAGACGTCGTCATAACAATCTTTTTAGGGCGCCTAATGCAATTAGAAGTGAAAGAGAACCAGACCACCGCATGAGCCCCAATCAGCCACGCAGCGCTCTTACCGTAAGTGCCGCGGAAAAGCGGTGGCAGGCGGCGCAGCGATCGCAAAGCTCGAGCCGTATCGTGTTCTCACCGATGGCATCTATAACGTGAAAAGAGGTGAAGGAGAAGAAAAAAAATCCTTCCGGTAGCTGGAATCAAGCAGGGGTCCCTGGCGTTACGAAGCCGGCGTCTATTCGAATGCTCCATTCCGACATGACGGAACTGGTTTGGATTGGGAGAGGATTGAACGGACGTGCAAAGTTAGACAGAAAACTCATGCACACCACCCTGCAAAGACGACTATGATCCGCGACGCCAAAGCTTCGCGTTCAGATATTATCGTTGTTAGACGAATGGGCGTTTAAGAGGCCATGCAGACAAAATACAAGTTTTTTTGTTTCGAAAGATTTGATGTTGTATAGTGCCCCCACCCTTTCTCGGCAGCAAACGATGCACTTTCACTGATAAATTATTCAATGTAAGTTGAAATTTTGATTCTCCAGTCAAATCTTGTGTTTCGTGGCATCTGCGATGATGCAACAAGGGCAGATATTGAAGCAAACGTTAGTTCGCCGTTTATTTTGCAGCGGACACCGGAACGGCTTGATTACCTTCAGTCTTCAGAGGTGGCGCCGCCATACCATTCAATCGCGCTGTACGCACTCCGTATTTTTGTGACCGTATTTGCCCGTGGCTTGTTTTTGTTGCGGTGAAAAGTTATCGTTTTGTGAAACATTGGGTATCATGGACAAACAGGGTCAAGGAAGACAATAGACAGTTTTTGTTTCACTTACGTAAAAGGTTTACGTACTTAGAGCTTTCACGAATGATGAGTGTGCATGCTCAGAACGCAAAGGGTCGCCTCGAGTTTCCCGGACGTACGCGACATTCGAATTTTTACGTTGCGGCCTGTATGTAGGATACGTACTTAGAGTTGACCAACACGGCGGTGCCCTGTCTTCGAGCTTCGCAGCGATAACAGCTTCATCGCTAATCCCTAGGGGTGACGCAGTGTTCTGAGCGGTCGATTTTGCCGTTGCTTTGCCTTGTCTAACCCTCACCGTAAGTTTCAATCCAAAAACAGCTTTTGTTACTGAGTTAGAAAAGTGATTTTTCTGCTGTTAAGCCAAGCGGAGTAGCGTTTGTCATCGTCGAGATCACCAGTGGCTGCAGCACTGTATGTGCCTGTAAGTAGATGCCTCTGGGAGTAACGCGCGTGTACGGGCCGAGAGCGCGTGCATATAGGCGTTTTTAGAAGCAACTCTGTTTCACAGCTGCGCTCCCGGGGTGGCCAATGTGGCGATCAAGTGAACTAGTGGCGCTGGAAACTTTAAGTGCCCTAGCTTTGCTTCACGGGCCTAGGTCGCTTGGGTGGTCGGATGGGCCAAACGCGGAGCGCGCCGCCGTTAGCAGCAGCTCCGTTCGTTACACCTGCGGGCGAATCATCCGGTTGGGAATATCTGCGTTTTCTTTCTATCTTTTTTGTAGTGGACAGCATGGAGTATATCCCATCAAGATCACGAGGTGGATTCGTGCAACAGTAAACGTAATTAATGCGAATACCTGCGATTGGCAAATGGCTCCGGGTACGTTGCTTCGGGCTACAGAAGCGATGCGGCAAATCATTGATTTTTATACTTTTCCACATAAGGTTACGGAGCCCTTGTACCGTATTCCCCCCGAGAGCGAACGCCGTCGGCCCCTGGCGGCGGCGGGACGCACCGCTTCTAGCGTGGATGGCCTCTAGCGTCGTCTGCTCGTTCACGTTGCGGGCGGCGCAAGACGCGTGCTGCACACGATAAATAATGAATATGTGTACTTGTTTCGCACCTACTAGTAGCATAGTTACCTCTGCTTGCCGATTTTGTCTATAAACGCAATAATCAGCGGCCGTTGGGGGATACCGCGTTAGTTTAGCTCCACAAAACATCGTCCCCGTTGCCACCGCTTGAGCGTGAAACGTGTAATAACATTGTTTCGACACATTGCACTTTCCTTATTGATGAGTGAATTCGTCTACCGCTTCAGGAACGTCAAAGTGTGCTTTTTAAAGGTGGCGTGATGGTTATATAAAAGATGAAAGTTTACTACCCGAAACGGGTAAGAAGCTACATAACCCGTGAATACCCGTACATCTGTCGCAATCTTCTAAAATTGCCCTGTGTCCATTTAGAAAGACGAAACGCACAAAAACAAATTACACTGCACACGACCCGTGCGCTGTCGCCCATACATTACCAGGGTCGTAATTTACACTCCCAAGCGCCTGTGTGATCGAATCTTCCCGTACCTTTTTGAAATTAAATACCATTTTTGACAGTAGTTGGTTATACTCTGCTGATAATTTTATGTATTATTTAAAATACGTTTCTCTGGATGCGCAAGAATATTCCAGGGGGGTTTCTTGGCAACATTAAGCAGTTGTGAGTTTGCGTCTGTCCTCTAGCATTTCTTGGGTCATTTTTAAATACCCCATTTTCAAATCGCAACATGAATCACCTTGTACGAAAATGTGTTTCGCTCAGCATAACCAAACGCCTATTATGGTCGGGTCTTAACCCCTTATGGTGGACCCACCTTTAAAGGAAGGAAAACTGCGTAGCATAATCGCCGTTGCTGCCCACATGTTGCGAGGTTGGTGCCACGACTCGGTGGACATTTTTCCCAACGACGCTCGGTTTCAATACCATTTTGAAAAAGGCGAGCCACAATTCCTAGACAATCTCGGGCCCAAAAAAGGGGGGGGGGTAATCAGTTTTCAAAACACTGGCGTTATTTTTGTTAAACTACTGCCTTTTCACCGCTAAGGAACAAGGCGCCTAGCGTTCTTCTAATTGCAAGTAATGCTCATCGCCAACGTTTGATTTCTCCCATTACTTGGTTTCCCTCCTCGCTGCGTTTGGAATGTTGGCTGAACCCCCCGCTCCCCCCCCACCCCCCCGCAAAAAAAAAGTTCACAAAACATTCATCTGTGTCTTTTCTAACCAATCATCAAGAATTAAATGCCAAGACAAAACCGATATTCAAGACAGCGAGGTTACAAAAAAAAGCAGTAACCGGGAACCCGTTGCGCTATTTCGTAACGAGAAATAGGCATGTTTTACTAGATCCGCGACAGGGAAACTGCCATCTTTATGGTTCGTAAGCGACAGGACGCCAGAACACAAACACATCTCTCTGTTCTAGGCACCTGTTATATTTTAAAAGAAACGCGAATGGTCAGCAGTGCAGCCGTAACAGAATATCTGTGCTCACTGTAAGGCCCAGAATCATGGTTTCCACAAGTACTGAAAACCTGCTTGTCACGTCGAAAATCTCTAGAAGGCTGTCCAACCACTGCAGTCAGCTTGTGTGTGAAATCAGTGAAATCGACACAGCGGTAGTGCGCGCGGGCCATCACACCGTGCTTCAATGGCTGTCTGGTCATTCGGGAATAGAATGAAATATATTTGATGCAGCCGCCAGCGCTGGCCACTCTGCGTAACACGACACAGCTTCATTTATCAGGAGAGGATGGTTGTGCCGTTATCTATAGAACTAGGTGGAGTGAGCAAATGCTGATGTGGCAGCACCCTCGCAGCGGATATCCACTTCTGCATGGAATTGACCCTTTCTGTAAATTCCTTCTTCCACCCGACCTAACCAGAGCGTATGAATGTGTACTGCATCGTTTGCGTCTCAATGTGGCTTATGCCCCAAGCTTCAAGTTCAAAATAGGGTGGGAGTATTCACCACTGTGCCCAGCCTGCGCTCTGCGCGATACAACCGAGCACTTGTGTATATGCCCGTGATTTTCCGCTGCGCGAGTGACAGCGGCGAGCTGCCTGTCTAGTGTTCGACGTGGAGCAAGCCTTCAATTGTGTCCCTTCCTTGGACCTGGGACAACAACAATGACTTATCTTTAGGGACAAAGCTTCAGGACTAGACAAAATTTTGTAATTCTTCCATTGCGCGCATGGCTACGCCTCTACTCGTTTGCGTCGTTATGTACGCGTTGACTCCTTTTTCTTGTTATCCGCTCTGCGCTTCCTGGGCTCCATTCGCTCAATTTTTTTCTTTTACCTAACTTTATTTCTAGTTTTTTTTCCTTCCAGTTCATTACGTGTAATTTTTATTTAACTTTTGTTTTCTCTCTATTGCTGCTTTCCCGATCTCTCACATTCACTTCACTGCATTGTCATCAACCCCAACTGGCGTAGGAAGCACTGCCGCTAGCAAAGCTGACCTCTCCAGCCCACTTTAAAGATGTCTCTCTCTCTCTCTCTACCTAAAATTGAGATGTTGATTGCTTAATTTCATTTCGCGTGTTCACTTGCAACGAAAGCCTTAAATAAGTGATCCGACACCGTTATTCATCAAACCTGCCTTCAGAGTCACTAAAATTTATTTTCGAATCTGCGTGCAAAACACCCGTTGGGACGGTTGCATTTATTTCACTGCGCTGGTTAAAATTCAGCAATTTTATGTTGCCTTTCAAACACACGAAACATATTGCAAGCTCTTAGGGAAAATGTCGGGGCAAATAGGTGGTGTTACAATTTCAGGGCATTACACATATGCAAGAATGCCTCATGAAAGCGATTGAAGCTGCTGTTGTAAACTGAATTCTAGAAATCGAGGCTTCCTGATTTGTTTCTATTTATGCTTTTATTAAAGGCTCAAAGCCGTAGTCTGGACAGATAGAGTTTCCTATGAGCCGCGGCGTACAAGTTCGTTGTCGTTATTGCGGCAATTTTGAGAATCGCGATGGGTCGCAGCTTTTTTTTGACGTAGCAATGAAAACTTCTTGCCACTTCCGTGCAATATGTTGAATCTTAAAGGGACACTGAAGTGATGTGTAAACATTGCGGGATTACTTGCGCAAATTGTAGTCCGGAGTCCCCAGGCCATGTTACAACCACTCTGGGCGCGTTTACGCGCTTTTATTTAGTAGAAAAATTAATTCGAAAATGCTGTCCTGCTCTCTTTACGCTCGCCCATTTTCTGCGGCGTTTTCGTGTGACGTCGAGAGGAGCCGAGCTCGCAATTGGCTGCGCTACTGCACGGCTCCCCGGCCTTCAGACAGAGTCAGTCGGCCCAGCGTTTCGTCCGCCGGCCGCTGACGGGTCGTCGCAATTCGTTCGCTCAGTTGAAACGAACACAGGACACGCTTGTGAATGGAAGAATGGGCCTTTCTTTACTTGGTTAGTTTGTACACTGTATCTAGCTCGTCAAGGTCGCTTCACACAAGCGCTGCACAAGCGCACATGCGACGCTTAGCTGACTGGTACGCCAGTAGGAAAATATAAGGCCTCTTGAAGGCAGGAGAAGAGACAGCGAAGTCAATATAGGTACTAAGGAAATAAAATCAACTGATATTTTTAACGTACAGCGTAAAAAATAGGGTGCGGGAAGCACTTTTTTGCGCTGGGCGAACAAGCACAGCGGTCAGCAGCACGACTACGCATCTGCGAACGCTTTTCCGTCTACGAAATGCAATTGCTATACCTGATCTATTGTGGAAACTCGGGGGACGCTTACTGCACGAGCGCAATAGAACAAATAGTCAACTAAGCTGCTTGAAATACCAAAACTAAATAAAAGTGTAAACTTGTTGTACAATATATACCTTATATTACCAAGGTCAAAAGAGCCCGTTCCGTGGACGAGTGCTGTGGGCGCTAGGTATGTTGCCGCAAGTGTTTTGCAAGTCACGAGTTCGAGTCCCCGCGGGTACGTCATTTTTGTTTTTGTAAGTTAACTTTTTCGTTTTCTGCCGATGTTTTCTACATTGAGTTCACCTTTTTTTGGGCCGCGACGTTCATGGCTCCACGAACTAGTTCACAGAACGCGCGCAGGCTGGTACTGGCGCGCTAGCGAGTTCTCGTTGGCGTGCTGTTGCCATAAGCACCGACTGCTTGCGGGCAGTGGGCACAGGCCAGAATGAACAGACCCTTCGCCTGGTGCGACCACGCTTTTTACGGTACAGGCATGAGTGAGGCAAGCTCCAAATATGGGGGAAAAGCGCATGACATTTGGGCGTCTGCGGGTACGCGGAGGGCGTCCATGCACTGCGTAGGCCTCGGCTAGTGAATGCTACGATTCCATGCCGTCCTGGGAGGCTTATCTTTATGCATTTTTACAGGTGACAACATGGCAGAAGCGCGGTACGATGATCACTGAGTTATTGAGAATGCCCATCCAACAACGCCATTGGTTATGTTTTACAGAACCGAAACCGAAACCGAAACTTGTGTGATTGCTAACCTTGGGCATCGTCCAATCACGGCGCCCCTCCTCCCAACGTCACAGCCTTAGTTGGTGCGGCCGCCGCAAACCGCGCATGGTAGTTTTTCTTCTTTAGCGCTTTGTAAAATAATTACCAATTTGTCAACCGGAGAAACGATGAAAAGTGTGCTAATTTGAGCCAGTCTACGCAGTGCAAGCAAAAACGGGAGCTTGACAAATTCACTTCAGTGTCCCTTTAAGTAACCGAACTACAGCCTACCAGTCTTGTCTGCGCCTTTTGTGCGCACATACGGCGCGAAAAACGCACGAAGCGCGCCCACACTATGCAATCTCACTGGACGCTCAGCGGAGCATCCACACTAGCAGCCCGACGATGTCGCCACCTACATGTCAATCTCGTGGCGAATAGATTCGACTGAAATATTTGACGTTAATAATCCTCTCAAATGCCTTCGCTCATAGAGAGTATAAAGGCCGGGCGCCCGTTGTATGGCACCAGCGTCGCTTCAGCGAACAGCGCCGGCCGTGGCGAACCGCACGTCTGTGATATGCCGGTGGGGGTCAGCGCAGCGTAGTTGTGTATGGCTTTCTGTCGTTCTGGTGCGGCGCGGCTTGCAAAGCGTTGATAAACACCAGGACTTTTTTCACATCGTAAAATCTTGAAAGAATAGGAGAATAGGAGACCCATACTCAGTAATTACAAATAGCAAATCACGCTAAATGCGTCAAGCTGAAAGTCAAGCTTGAAGTGCAAGTCAGTTTCTACGTGCAATTTTTTATGCCGGCATGCAGTTTGGCGTAACGAGTAATTTATTGCGGCTAAAAGCTCCTACGAGCTTGTGTGTGCAGCCTATCCAGGATTGCTGCGGCGCTGGCCTTTGGCAGTTGATGGCGAAGCTGCCCGGTGCACAATTGAAAGACAAAGTTGGGGGGTGCCTTCTACGATTTAGCACAAAACACAAATTGTGATAGACGACGCCCCGTGGCTTCATTACGTACGGTAGAAACACGTTTAATTTCACAGAATCACGTTTACTGCAGTCATCAAGTATCGTTTACAGAATAAATAGTGCATCATATTAGAACGCCATGTCTTGAGTGCAAAAGCAGTGCTTTATGATATGGATGCTCCATTTTCCGTTGACGGTTTTTAAAAAAAAAAACAATTCCTGCGAGGCTCCAGGACTAGAGACAGGAAGGTCCGAAAACCTGGCGCAGTTTCACAACTGAATGCTGCGGTCGAGGTTTACAAGTTGCCACCTACGCTTGAAAAATCATGCACTCTGCAGTCTAACTGCTATGATGGTTTATTGCAAAGCTTATACGTGTCGGTTTCCTTGGTTTTTGCCTGCTGTATTTAAATGCGGATTAGTTGAGCTCTGAATGTAACCAGAATGCACTTTGTTCTTTAGATCGCAGCGCCTTTTGCTTCTACCCTTTCCCGTTTTATTTCGCAAAACAAAGAAAGGTTCGCTTTAAACCATTGTCTTCGTTAGACGGATAACTGGATGATATTGCTGTTTAATTATGCACTTCCATGACCCCTCTCCAAATCGTAACTGTTTCCAGCATACGCAAAATGGGGTTTCTGGAGGACTCGGGCTCATGTGCGCTTATTTGAGGCCACAATGGAAGCCGCACCACCATCGCCTGGAGCGACGGGGTTCGCTCTCGCTCTGTTTTCTCCAAGCGTCGACTGTGCTCGGACTGTGCTCGGACTGTGCCCTCCTTACCTTTCGCCTGCACAGCAACCTTTGCCAATAAACCCCATTTCAAGTGGCGGAGGTGCGGGGTGACGATCTAGTCCTGGAACTCCGGAGCCGAAAGCTGCCCGAAAGGATGACCAGCGAAGCCAGCCAAACCGCTACGCCCTCGCCTCGGCCTGTGATGTGCTCTGTTGCTGTGCGTGAGCGAGACCTGCCAGACTTCAACGGCACTGACGAAAACGACGTGGAAGATTGGCTCGAAACCTTTGAGCGGGTGAGCGCGTACAACCGGTGGGACGGTGTTTTCAAACTCACTTACATGAGCTTCCCCCTGACCGGCGTCGCTGAGGTGTGGTTCAAGAATAACCAGCGTCGCCTTAAGACATGGGCTGAGCCTAAGGACGAATTCCTTGCGGTTTTCGGCCGCCCAGCTGTGCGCAAGCTTCAAGCAGAGCAGCGCTTGCGCTTACGAGCCCAGCAGGTCGGTGATAACTTCACGAGCTACATTGAAGACGTCCTCGACCTGTGTCGCCGCGTCGACCCCTCTATGCAAGAAGCTGAAAAGATCAAGCACATCTTGAAAGGAATAGATGACGACGCCTTCCAAATGCTTTTGTCGGGGGACTTACGCACCGTCACCGGAGTTATTAACATGTGCCGAAGCTTCGATGAGTTACGGAGGCAACGGGCCCTCACTCGACGATCTCTTGTACAGAATGACTGTGTGTCAAGTTTGTCAGCGATGCACGCAGATCCTTCGTTGCTTTCGCAAATCAAATACTTCGTGCGGGAGGAGGTGGCCCGTCAGTTGTCTCTTCTACCTGCCGCGGCAAAGCCTGCGTCAACGCTAGGACCTTCTCTCGAGCATGTGATCCGAGATCAAGTTGCCGAAGCAATTCCGCCTTGTTCGCAATACGTGCCGATTGCCGCGCCAGTCACATACGCCAACATCGCCGCGAGACCATTGCCGAAGTCAACCCTGACGTACCAGCCGACGTTTCCAGTGCAACCTCGAGCTGTCCCAACTGTGCCTCCACCTCCATGGTTTAATCCCCAGGTCGGTGGTCCGTGGCGTACTCCGGATAATCGTCCTATTTGCGTTGCTTGTGGAGTACCTGGGCACGTCGCACGCTACTGCCGCCGCCGTCCGCCGTCATTATCGGACGCTACACATGCCTGCTTTCCGCCGTCGGCTCAAGCCCAGGCGCCACATCGTTCCCCGGCTGCACCTCGCTCTTCGGATCGCACCACTTTTACAGACCGTCGTTCATCTTCCCCGCGCCGTCGCTCGCTTTCTCCCATGCGACGTCGTCCTGGTCACGAAGACACGGAAAACTAGTCGCCGCTGTTCCCGAGGCAAGAACTGCGCTGGCGTCGAAAAGTACAAGGCCTCACCCTCCCCCGTCCCCTACCAATGTTATCGACGTTACCATAGAAGGTTTTCGCACTGTCGCCCTGGTAGACACGGGAGCTGCTGTTTCCGTGATCAAAGCCGATTTACGCCGTTTATTGCACAAAGTCACAACGCCTCTTCAAGGACTGTCGCTCCGAACCGCAAGCGCGCACAATATTGAACCAATGGCCGTTTGCACGGCTATAGTCGTTATTCAGGACGTGCTGTATTTCATTGAACTCATTGTGCTACCGGCGTGTTCTCAGGACGTCATATTAGGGTGGGACTTCCTTTCGCGTCATAACGCAGTGATCGACTGTGCGCGCGCAGAACTTGAGTTTTCTTTCTGTGACGCTATATTTGATGACAGCAAAAGTGCCCCCCCCCCCCAACCAAACTTGTCATGGCAACCGACACCGACGTCCAACACTATTCTTCTGTTTGTGTGCCTGTGCGCTGCGCATCCACGACTGATCCACGGCGCTGTTTACGCCCTGTGACGTTTTTCTCCGCCGCAAATGTTTTCCCCTGCCGTCTGCTCTCCTTACTCTCAGCTCCGGAACGGGCAACATGTTTGTCACTAACGTGTCTTCGGCGCCGTGCGCCCTTCTGGGGGGTGAAACACTTGGCAGTTTGGAATACATAGATCCTGGTCGTGTGATAGTCATTCCGGACTGCACTTTTCAGGTCCAGGTTGCTGGACTGTGTGCGGTGTGCGCACAGCAGGTGTGCGCCTGGTTTTCTCGGCCCCCAACAAACTCAGCAAGATGTGTGCACGAGTTAATGATGGTTTGCCCTCCCGTAGAGATTGTGACATAAATCACGTGCGACCCTTCACCAAGTGCAGGGCCGGCGTGGTTTACTCCTTTCCTCTGGACTGTGACCGCCAGTATGTAGGCCAAACTGGGCGGTGCCTGAACGTACGGCTGATGGAGCACGCGTGCAATGTCAAAGCCAAATCCGGTGGTTGGCTCCAATCGCACGTGTCGTCCTGCAAGTGCACTCCTAAATTTTTATCAGTGTAAAGTGATTAAGCACTACAGAAATCAGCGCAGCGTGAGCTGCTGGAAGCATACACGATTTATAAGGGGGCGATGATTGCGTAAGCACCCTTCTGTTGCCCTTTTTCTGCAAAGGAGATAGCGTTTATTGAAGACGAAGCGAAATGATGAACTGGTGATATGACTGCGCAAAGATGCTCTTACTTGTCTATACTTTAAAGTTTTTTTGTATTCTTTCTTTTCTGGATTCTTTCCGCCTTATCTTGTGTAACCTTTTCGTTTATATTGCTGAGAGGCAAATAACACTTTGTTGGTAGTCAGCGCTGTGTGTGTAGCCTCCTTCGTTCTGTCCCGTCTTGAGCGCTGTTTTTTGTGTGAAGAAATGGTTACGTGTCATCCCTCAACATTTGCGAACCGATGTGTGCGCCTCTTTTCATTCCGATCCCACGTGCGGTCATGCCGGCCTGCTCAAAACCTATCAACGTTTGCGCATTCGTTACTTTGGGCGTGGGATGTACAGCGTTGTGCTCAGATACGTTCGGTTTTGCCAAGACTGCCAACGACGAAAGGCGCCGGTGCCTCATCTGAGCGGCCCTTTGCAACCGCTGCCTTTCCCGGCCAAGCCTTTTACCGTGTTGGCATTCACTTGTACGGCCCATTACCTTGCACAGCCGCGGAAACCGGTGGGCAATAGTGGTCATTGACCACTTAACACGGTATGCAGAGACCGCTGCTCTGCCAACTGCCACGGCACAAGACGTTGCCTCATTTCTCTTGCATCGATTTGTACTTCGTCACGGTGCCCCTAAAGAACTGCTCAGTGACCTGGGCGGTGTCTTCCTGTCTGACGTCATTTCGGCGCTTCTTAAAGAATGCCATGTCATCGATCGCATGACCACTGCTTACCCCCCAAAAAGACCAAGGTCTAACTGAGCGCTTTAACCGCACCCTGGGAGATATGTTGTCTAAATACGTGGCGTCCGATCATAGAAATTGGGACCTGGTGCTTCCCTACCTGACGTACGCCAATAACACCGCCATTCAAACCACGACTGCGTTCTCTGCATTTTTCTTTTTATACGGGCGTGAGCCGTCGTGTACGTTGGACTCCATTCGGCCGTATCGTCCCGATAAATCTGAGTGTGCTCCTGTCTCGGAGGCCGCCAAGCGTGCAGAAGAATGCCGGCAACTTGCTCGTTTTTTTACCACGGAAGAACAGGACCGCCAAAAATCTCACATTGATGGCAAGCTCGTGCCGAGCTTCGTTCCTTATTCTCGTGTATGGCTCTGGGTGCCCACTCGGAGTCCTGGTCTCTCCTCGAAATTCCTCTCAAACTATCAAGGCCCTTACCGCGTCATCGAACAGACTTCCCCAGTCAATTACGTTGTCGAGCCCTTAACACCTTCCCAGGATCTCCGACGCCGTGGTCGGGAAACAGTGCATGTTGAACTTCAAAAACCCCTGTTACGATCCACTTGTTTCACCAGCGCCTTGAGTCGCCAGAATGGCTACCCTCTTCCCCGGGGGTGATTGTAATGCAGAAGATTGGCAACGTTCACTGGAAGAATCAGGACCGTCACCAATCCCCTGCGGGAGATGTGCGCCACTGTATCGTCGTCGGTAGCAGAAACCGAATATGGAAGCCGCACCCCATCGCCTGTAGCGACGGGGTTTTCTCTCGCTCTGTTTTCTCCAAGCGTCGACTGTGCTCGGACTGGGCCCTCCTTACCTTTCGCCTGCACAGCAACCTTTGCCCAAAAAACCCCATTTCAATATATTATATATATATATATTATATTTTAAAAATATATATATATATATATATATATATATATATTTTCTATATAATATATATAATATTACACCCAAAATAGAAGTACGCTCTTCGGAGACTTTATTTCCAACGTTTCGACCTGAGACAGGTCTTCCTCAGGACCTTCTCAGGTTCCCAAACGTTGGAAATAAAGTCTCCCAAGAGCGTACTTCTACTTTGTGCGTATTTCTGCAGCAACTAAGGACTCCACTTCACGACTATATATAAAATATATATCCCGCAGGGTGGATGGTGCAGGGCAGTTGACCGGGAAAGGGAGATTAGCCACCAAGAGACGGTGCGGTGCGATAGTGGTGGACGAGGAAGAAGAGTTGTTAATAAAGGTGTTGACGCCATTTCTCCTGCGTTACATATATACTCTGAAGAAAGGAGGGCCTCTCCCTGAAACGTCAGTAAACTTATTTTTATTTTCTAAGTCTTTCTCGTTTGTCTCTGTCTCTACTAACCTTATTTTTTTCGCGCTCTGTGTGAGTTTTTATCTTTTCAGTCTGTATATATATATATATATATATATATATATATATATATATATATATATATATATATATATATATATATATATATATTGTGAAAAACTGCAACCGCGTAGCCAAACGGAACGCTTTATTAGATGCGACGCTGAGAGCATCTCTTGTCGGCGGCCCTGTCTTTCCTGCGTGCGTCCGTTGTTGTCCGCAGCCTTTCCAATCTCCCCCTCTCCTCTCTGATAGCGAACACACTCTTGCGAGGTGCATTGGATTGGATTCAATTGGATTGGGTTGGCTTGGCTTGGCTTGGATTGGAATAAAGTGGATTGTGTTGGATTGTGTTGCGTCATAGCCGCGGCAGACGCACTGGCGCCGGCGCGTGCCCAGGTGAGAGCGAACACACTCTCTCCACATCTACGGGTGTGTGGCCCAGCGCACTCTCACTCCGCCGGTGGGCGGCGCTGCGCGTGGTGCTGCGTATGTGCAGTGCCCTCTCCGCGGTCTCCTCTCCTTCGGGTGCGCTGCGCATATAACCGGTGTGCCGCTCTCCGTTGGCCTTTCGGTCGATGGTTGCTCTCCGCTTGCGCTTGAACCCCCTCGGCGTCTCATCATACCAGGGTACCCGCGAGGGGAGGTGGGCGTAATTTTTGTGCACGAGCCACGCTTTCCCCTCGTCTTCTTCACCACTTCAGGCCCAGTACATAGCCTTTTTAGTCCGATTGTCCGCAGGCAGGCCGCAATCCCAGCATTGTGACTTCGAGAGTTTTGTGGCCATTACACTCGGCAGGCTGCGAATCTGAAAAAAACCGACGTAGTGATACGTTAGTGCGTCCGACCATCCCTTTTTCTCATGCGCGACGCATGTACACCGAACTTGTCTCTTCTGCGCCCATCGACGCCCAAATCGCTTGGAACAGTAGCGACTTCCCCAGTGTTCTCTCCCAATCATTTCGTAATAATGAATGGTCCCTCAAATTTTAGTAGTAGCTTTTGGCCTCCTGTCTGCATTCCTCGCTGAACCCACACCTCGTCACCAAAAGCGTACTGCCGGTTGTGTCGATGCCGACGATCGCACTACACCTTCTGCGTCTTCTGTGGGGCTCTAATGTGGTTCCTAGCCTTTGTTCCTATATTTCTGCACGCCTCCTGCAAATCATCGGCTTGTCCGACGTTCACGGGTGTATCTAAACAGGCTACGGCGCACAGCTTCGGCACTTGCTAATAAACAATTTCTTAGGTTGTTGTTCCCATCGAGCATTGGACAGATGTGTTGACCAAATAGGCGGCGGGCTGCAAGTGTCTGTCCCAGTCGGTATCTCCGGCCTTGTTGGTCTTCGCATACGGTGCCAGTCGTGCTTGGATGGTCTGGTTGGTCCTTTCCGTAAGACTGTTAGCCTGTGGGTGGTAGGATGATGACAAGTGTTGCTCCACTCCCGCCTGCCGAAGGAAAGAGCGTAGATTGCGACTGCGGAACGTGGTGGCATGGTGGGATATGAGCTTTTTAGGCATTCCATGTCTCTATTCAAACTTTGTTTTGAGGAAGTCGATGACGGGACTGGCATCCAGCGAATGCTTGGGCGCTACCTTGACGTACTTTTACAGGTCCACCACGGCCACATGATGTATCGGTTGCCGCCGGCCGTGGTGGGCAGAGGCCCCACGTGATTCATTCCGATCGTGTGAAAAACTGTCTCTGGAGGCGGGATGGCGCTGAGAAAGCCGGGCTTCTTCTCATGAATCCTCTTGTATTTTTGACGGACTTCGCAGCTGGCGACTAATGGGCAAAATTGAATCTGCATTTGCGGCCATCAGAAGCGCTCTTTTACCTTTCGTAGAGTTTAGCGCTGCCCAATGTGACATCCCTCAGTAGAGTCGTGGATGGCGTACAAAATCCCAGACCTCAAGGCCGCTGGGACTACGATAAGATAGTGTTCTCCGCTGCGATTCTTGAGCCACGCGCGGCGGCACAGTGTTTCGTTGCGAAGGACGAAGATTGGATTTGTTGAGGAGTTGGTGATAGATCCAATTACCGCGGCAAGGTGTGGGTCATCTCGCTGTGCTCTAGTCACGTCTCCTTGAGCAAATAAAATCCAACTGGCACCCGGCGGGATGGCGAGAAGTCACCAGTGCGGTGCCGAGAGGCTGCATCGGCCACCTGCTTCAATGGGCCGGGGCGAAAGCGAAGGTGATACGTGTCCTCCTGGAGCGTAATTAGCCAGCGGGCGCACTCGTGCTCCAGGTGACGTTTGGCGAAAATTCCACGTCATCGCAGCGTTGTTTATGATCAGCGTGAACCCCCGGCCAAACAAGTACTGTCGAAATTTGATCACCGACCATCCCAGACGACACTAGGCACTCCAGCTCATTGGAATGGTAATACCGCTTGGTATCCGAGAGTTTACGGCTAGCATACGCGACGACGTGCTCTTTGCCGGCTGGATCGCGCTGTATAAGCACAGCCCCCAATCCAACCTGGCTAGCATCGGTATTGGCTTCTGTGACCCAGTCTTCTTTGAAATGGCTTAGCAGTGGGCAACGTGTGAGCTGCTGTTTGAGAGCTACTAAAGCGTCTTGTCGAGCAGCTCCCCACAGAAATATTGTGTTCTTTTTCGTCAGGTCTGTAGGGGAAGCGACAATCGAAGCAAAGTGGGGGACGAATTTACGTAAACAGGAGGCGACGCCAAGAAATGACTGAACCTCTTTCAGGTTGGTTGGCTTAGGGTGATTTACCACAGCGGCGGTTCATTCTGGAAGCGGCTCTATACCGTCTTCAGAAATTCTGTACCCCAAGTATGGTATGAAGGTAGCTCCGAATTGACATTTTTCTCTGTTCATGCGGAAGGCAGCTTCGTAAAGCCAGGTGAGAAGCTGGTCTAGATTTTGCAGGTGCTCTTCGAGGGTTGAGCCAATATATAAGATATTATCCAAGGAGATGATGCAGGGTGGTTCTTTCAGTGTCTCCAGGACTGAATTAATGGCCATCTGAAAGGTACTGGGTGATGTTCACAATTCTAATGCTATGGGGTTGAATTCAAAACGCCCCGATGGAGTTCGGAAAGCTGTTTTGTTTTTATCCTCTTCTGAAATGGGAAGCGGCCAGTACCCAGCCCTCAAGTCAAGGTATCAAAAGAACTTAGACTTTCTTACCCTGTCGAGGCCGTCGTCGATGCGAGGCAACGGGTATTATTCTGGTATGGTGTGCTCGCTGAGCTTCCGCTAATGGACGGAAGATCGGCGCGTCCCGTCTTTTTTTCGGACAAGGACAGCAGGGGCAGCCCAAGGACTGGATGAGTGCCTGATAATTCCTGCATTGAGCATCTCCAGGACCTGCTCCAGCAGCAATGTCAGATCGTCGGGAAAGGTTACCTCACTTTCGGCGATGTTGGGTGATGGCTGCCCAATGTTAGATGGACGCAGATCCACTTGTCAGCGCTCAGTGCGTATTTCTACCTCACTTGAAACTTGAAAAGTGGTCCTCCAGGCACACGATTACGTCTTTTGGTAGGTCTTGGTCAGCTCACAAAGCTTCAACACGTTCTCTTAACAGTAGCACGGTGTGTACCCAGGCAGCACAGGACTGTTCGGCCTAAATCAAGCCGGTGTACTTGGGCCGGCAATTTTCTGGCCGGCCTTTTTCCGGCAGCCATTTTCGGCCCGTGTCCAAATGTGGGCCTTTTGGCTGTATACCGCCGTACTCCCATGGCTCTCCAACGGCCAGTGTCCGTCCGCCAGTCGACTGGCATACGTTCATACGGCCAGATTCCAGGCGTAAGACTCCGGACATTTTAAAGCCCCCCATGTACGGCCGAAGTATGGCCACCGGAGGACAGCCGACATGCGGTCGTTCGACTCCAGCCGGACGAAAGCTGCCGCAAATACGACCGTGCTACGGGAATTGGAGTTCAGCAACAGTACGTTAACTGTACTGAGGCCGGTCACTGCATGTCACGCAAGCAGATGACTAAGTCGCGCTGTGCAGCAGCACAAACCTAGCATTTTGGGCCCAATGCAGCCACATCAAAGTGAGCATCAGTTAACACCAACATTCGTTTATTAAACAGTGCTCACAAATCGCCGTTCCTTTAATTGCTGTGCCTCGCTTACTGTCGAATACAGAAAGTATTTAGTTCTTTGTAGAGCTGGAGTAGATGTATTGTCCATGTCCTTATTTCTTCTGTGGGGCGGCTTACCTGCAATAAACGGGGAAGGAGGGAAGGAGTGGGGGAGGCTGTTGAATTTCACAAAGATGAAAGTGCCACTTTTAGCCCTTTTTATTTAGGACAATTTCCTGAGCGCTTTTATGCTCTAAATAATCAAAAATTTTTACAAAAGTTGCTTGAACAGTTTTTTTGTAAACAAAACCGGCTCGAACGCCTTTACCAAGCGTTGTTGTAATCCACAAAAACTGACCAGCGTTCAATATAAGTTCCTTTACACAAAAAGTAGGTTCATTATTTGCAAATTTTTCTTGCAAAAAATATTTCTACTGGATCAACTTTTCTGTAGCTCTTTCACAGAGCTGATCCTAGCAGAGATCGAACAAGTGCTTTTATTTTCAATGTATTTTTCGTGCTGTTTTCATAAGTTACGTACACACCACTTAACAGCCCAAAGGAGCGTAATTTTCCTCTAATGTCATACTACGGTAAAAAAAGTCTAGACGCGTTCCGAATGACGCCTTTGTTCGGGTGGCTGAAGTTGTATCCCTGTGTGTTCACGAAAAGAAAGTCGTAGGACTATAGTTTCATAATTTGTGCAAAACACATAACTTAGCAATAGTAGTATTCATACAGCAAGCCTTGCATACTGCAATGAATAAAACAAAGAATATTTCATTGGTCAAGTTAGAATGCGTTGGGTTCTCAACCCGCCAGAGCCGAACTTGCAGCTCCGCAAGATTATTTATTTATAAGTATTTATTTATTTTTTATTTATTTCTTTATTTTTTATTTCTTATTTTTTATTTTTCATTTATTTATTTATTTATTTATTTATTTATTTATTTATTTATTTATTTATTTATTTATTTATTTATTTGATACCTGCTTGCCTTTGCATCATTGCAACAATGAGATACATAACACTAAGCATCAAATATGAGACCAAATAACAAAATATCTCCACAAAGCGTTGTGAAAATCGTTATTATTAATAGTTGGGACAATCATAAGTGGACGATAATAACACTTTCGTATTGATCTAAGATAAAATGAATCGCGCAAGGCGTCACCTTGAAAGTAAAGTTAATATTTTCCTTTAAGCTACCGGTTCCACTTTGTGATATGAAGAATGGCGCTTCTTCTCCCCTCAGTTTTCGAATGATAGATATTACGAAAAAATTTCAACCTGAGGTTTCGCCTCTGATCTTTACCGTCTTACCATTCAAGTTTACTTTTACTTTCCCTCATGCTAAGTTGGGAGTACCAATTACCTGAAATGAAGCGCACTGCCCTATTCTGTATTTCTTCGAGCATATCAACCAGCTCTTTGATGTAGGGATCCCAGAAAACACATCCGTAATCGAACATTGAGCATGCCTGAGTAAAATACGGTTGTTCTTTTAAGGTAGATGGAGGTTCGCTGAAATTTTATCTCAGAAAGCCAAAAAGACGTGCAGCCATAACTTTTGTATTGTTAACGTGCATATTTAGGCTCTAACCTGTCGTTAAATAAACTCCTAGTTATTTATAATCCCTGGCTGTTCTAAAAGCAGTGTAATTTACGGTATACGTATTCAATTGGAATGAAGGTTTTTTTGTAAATGTGGCGTTAACACACTTTTTAACATTCAACCACTTTTCTGAATCAGCACAGCAGGATTTTAATAAATTAGATTCATGCTGAAAGTGTTTGGAATCACGTTCATTCGCTGTATTCCTCTAAACTACACAGTCATTGGCGAACATTTGGAACAAAGATTTGATGCCAAAAGTAATAACATTTATATATAACAGAAACAAAAGAGGGCCCGCAACTGACCCTTAGGGAATTCCTAAAAGTCACGGGAACATATCCGGACGAACAACTGTAGAGAGCGACTGACTGCTGTCTTAGAGAGATATAGTCGGCTATCCATGGAATAACCGATTCATCCAGTTTATAGCCCGCAATGTACCAACAAGAAGTTGATATAGAACCCTTCCAAATGCTTTTTTGCAATACAAGAAAATACAGCCAACTACCAGTTTATCTATTGCTAGAGCCTAATAGTGCGGGAACTTAACAAGCTGCATTGAGCAAGAAAAACCCCACGAAATACGCGTTTGCTAGGATGCTGGCGATTATGTTTAAAAAAATGAGTCGTTTCCGAAGCGCAGCTCAGCTCACCTTCAAACACCGCAACTAAATTAACATCCAGGCTTCGTCATTCACAAGGCTCTGTTGTTATGGAAAATTTAAGATAACACGTATTTCTAAATAGACAGTCATAAAATCCCATGAAGCAGGGCACGACGCTGAGCCCAGCAAGGCACGAGCTGAGCCTCCTACGTTTATTACCAACAAAATAGTGCAACATTGTTTTTCGCAGTATTATGGTAAAAAGAACAGCCCCAAAGTTGCGCTTTTGCGCGCACTTGCCTTTCTTTGGTGGGGAGTCCTTGACATTTTCGCCGGTTGAGCTCCTTCGTGGCGGCCGCTTGCTCGACGCCTTTAAGGCAACTTATTTTTGTGAACCACCACCACCTGGGGTCGAACATCTCTGCCGGGTCGATGTCTCCAATGGTCTCCCTTTCTTGAGGGGGCGAATAGCCTCGAGCTGATGCGTCGACGAAGCTGGCGGGCGAGGCGTGGAGGAGGCTATGACTGGCGAGGCTTAGCTCACCCGTCGGTGTGGCACAGTCTTCTTGTGACAATAAATGGCATTTCGGTGGCCTAAAAGGTGGTCCTTGCACCTTGCCCGTTCACCTCGAACACTCATTACTGTTTGACAAACGAAGTTCGTTTATGTAAAACGTAGAAACACCGAGCGTATGAAAAACGCATCCGCGTCATTCGGCTCCCTAACGGCTCTTTGTTTACCCGTGGAAAAATCGGACCTACACAGGCGACGTCTCCTTCTAAACATGTGTGTGCATGAATTCTCGGTGCCGCGACGCGGGCCGTTGCTCGGCTGTACGCCGCTTACCGAAAGAATGACGTATAACCTGAAACCTTCCGTAGGCTGGTCTCCTCTTGAACACCGGTTGCCAAAAATTTTGCGACCTTTTGCTTGCTGTAATTCGGTCGAGGACCGCTAACCGAATAAAAACGTACATTCTGGGGCCGTGCGTCGGCCGGTCTCCTGTATAACACCGGTTGCCCGAAGAAAACGAATATTCTGCCGCTGGACGAGCGGTTCACCGTTGAAAGAGCGAATGCGAGGCCGCCGCGCTCCGGCCGGTCTCTTTTAGAACACCAACTGCCAGAAGAATACGGATATTCTGTGGCCGATAGCTTGCCATGCTTCGTCTGAACACCGCTTCCCGAAGGAAAAACGGATGCCCTAAAGCCGTACTTCGGCCGTTCGCTTTCTCAACTTTGGCAGCCGCAAGTGAACTGAATATCTGGACACCGGGTAGCTGCCGTTGTGCGTCTGAACACGCGTGGCCGGAGAAATACCGAAGCCCTTGTTGCCGAATGTAGGCCGCCCATCGTATGATCAGTGGCTGTCAGAACCAGGTTGCGGGCCGGACCTGCCAGAAAGCGGCCATAGACGGGTTGGTCGTAGGACACACTTTCTGTGCTGCGTGGGTAAATGCTATGACTGGCGGCAGGTATAGCCGGGCCTCTGGAAAGTTCTGACAACATCGCTTGACGTTCTCAGGCGACGCGTGAAGAGCTGCAAAGGCGTGTATTTTCTGCGGAAATCTCAAGGAATCGTCGCAGAAGCCATGAAACTCTGGGGAAGCGGCATCCACCGAAAAAGGAGCCGCGCCGCCGAGAAACGACGCGGAGATGGAACCTGTGAGGTCGCCTTGCCGTCGGGTCAATTCTCCGATTGCTTGCGGAATATCAGCGGAGCTAGTTGGGTTCAGGGGCGCGCTGATGCTTGTTTCGGGACGTGCGTGCTACCCTCGGATGAGGACGCTTGAATCTCTATAATGATACGGCCGCTTCGGAGGTGCGGTCTCCAAAGCAGGAACGCCATGAAGGAGGTGGGTTCCAGAGACAGGGTCGCCTCGGCTTTGGAAGTTTTGCGCTGGGCCATTGTGAGAAACGGCGACCGGGT